>DWLS01005015.1:0-13209 GCA_018246255.1 Pachliopta kotzebuea | reverse complement strand
TTGTAATATTAGGTTAGTATAAAGATCAAATTTATTTTTATCACTGAAGTTATAATACGTGTAGTCGAAGCACGGCTCAATGTTAACAGGAAAATGTACTTTAATACCCGGGGATAAGTGTGAAATTCCCATTACAGGTATAATCGGTCGTATGAGGCTTAAATATTATTTAAAACGAATTTTAGTGCTACCCTCGTAAACTTCAGTTAGTACTTACGCGTATGCTAATGTTATCCATGTACGTGATTTGTTTAATAATTAATGTTTTTTTCAAAGTAATCATTTAAACATTAAGGCGTTTATTTAGGTATGTTATATATTAATCTGTTCTCTCTTACTTTTAATGCACTATTACCTCCATCTCTGTTCAACTATAATGTACCCCGGCGGAGAATGCAATCTTGCATTAAGTTTGCTTTCCATGCAATTGTAAGTTTTCAGAACTAAGCTTAAGTATAGTTTAAGTAAGATTATGTGCTAGTATTTCTTACTAAGTTCATATCGCTGGAATAAATCCTTAACAAAATATCTTTCGGTCCATAATAAAAACCATTTGTCGCTCATACCACCTACCGCGACAAAGTGATTATGGTTGCCATAAATTTACCAGTTTACTGGACCATTGTAACACGAACAGTAAAATTATGTTACATATTATCTTTCTATTCGTATAAATGTAGTTGTGTATTATATAGTATGAGGAAAGACTACGTCTAATGAATGGACAGGAAATGAATATGGATATAGTTTTGATATGCCGATCGCGTGGTTGGGCATTTGTGAATTGACCGTCGAGGAAACACGTGCTATGTAAATGAAATGTATGGAATTTTATATTTAATAAATAAAAAGAAATCTAGAAATATCAATTTATGTATATGTTAAAAATTATATATATCTATCATATACATGTTCTGGAGTATATCATCATCAGCCGATAGCCGATAGAAAGGTTTGGGTTTGTTTACTTTATTTTTAGTTACTGTTTTATCTTATTTCTTTTTCTTTCCCTATCTATTCTCTTCTTTCATTCTACATTTATCTATCTTTCGTTCTTTTACCATTTCCCTTTCTCTTCTTTCACGCATCGCCTCTCAGACCTAAGTTCGCTGCATGTTACATTTTGTTTTATTTCACATGTTACATTTTTGTCTTTTATTTTGTTCTTGAAAGGTTTGGGTCGTCTCCCACCACGTTGGCCCAAAGCGGGTTAGTGGGGAGCCAGAGCCTCGTCTGTTGATTATCAGGGTACCACGAGCAGTGAGATTGGCTTGGATTCCGTGAGTTGTTGCGTGGGACCCCTTACGCCCCTAAGCTTTAATACTTAAACAAAATACTTAAAGATTGCAGGAATATTTGCAACTTTACCAACATGAAATTTGAGGACAATAAAGTGAATTTGGGTGTTACCACTATTAATTGTCAAAATTCCAACCGCTGTTTAATTATTCTTTGCGCAGTAAACTTAAGAATTTGGTATAATTAAGAAAAAGAATTAAGCAATTACTTTGACCGTCGGACGGGGGACGTTAGTTAGGGCTTGGGTCCCTTGAGTTGTTGTGTGGGACCCCTTACACCGCGGAGTTTGTTTGGGGTATATAATTTACAAAACCAGTTACTTTTTATTTATCTCTCTACACATATATTTTTAATTCTTTTCCTCTTCGTATTTTGGGTAAGTGTCTTTTACTTTTTTATTTTCTTAACACTTTCCTAATCATTTCATTTGTTAGCGCATCAGGGAAGCGTTTTCTATCAATAATATAAGTTGAAAGTTTTTGTTTTTAGTTTACTATATTATTCACAATGAGCGTATAAAGTAAATGATAAATTACTGTACGTTTTTATCAGCGTCACTGACATTGTAGACAATGGGCTTCCGCCGAAAACAAAGAGTGACGGCCTTTTGTTCAGGGCCGACGAATTGTTGTATTGGTGAAATTGATATGAACAACGAATCCGTTTTATTTTTTCAAGAATGAACTATTACATCAGACCATTCACTATATACAAGAGAAACCTCTGCCAATACCAATATGGTTAGAAAAGATGATACCCAAACATGTTAGGTTTGTATACTACTGTTTGGTGGTAGAAATAGGAGCTGTGGTAGTAAATATCTAGACGGTCTCCGGTAACAAGGATTAATCACTAAAATAGATCTACAATCAGTTAAATTTTTTTTTTTATATATACATCAAGAGCATCAAAAGTAGTATAGCTTTTAGTAAGTTATTTATAGTACGTAGGGATACTTTAGGATAATGTTGGAAAGCTCCTCACAATGTGGATTGACGATCTGGTGAAGGTTTCAGGAAATGGATACAGATTATCCAAGGTCGATGGGAATGGAGATCTACAGAAGGAGATCTATGTTCTCCAGAAGGCGTTTGTCGGCTGATGATGAGGCTGAATGATGACGAGTTCTCAGAGGTTCATGGAAATATATACTCATTAAAAGCTCACTTGATTGATATAATGCCAGTAAGCTTTTCCTGTAGCTACCACGCTGAATGTAACTTTAAGTGAGGTAAGTAAATTTGTAGAACACGACTAATAAATTTTAAGTTTTTAGCCTCGAACCTGCTTTTTATATTTGAAACCATAGTTTAAAAAAACTATCATCATATATTATTTTTATATATACATTATTATTTGAAGAATTCACAGGTTTTATCTAATGATTAAGTTTTTACTATTAGATAAAACCTTTTTTTTTTTTGTTAAGGAAATGAGATGAACGAGGCGTTCACCTGGTAGTAAGTGATACGCCAACAATGTAAAGCTGGTTATGATGGTATACACAGCACCACACTGTCCTCATCGCCTTGAGAAGTTAAGTGTTTAGTCTCGTTCCCCCATTAATTTCATTGTCACACAGCACTTCAAAACACAGTAATGTTCACACATTATTATTTGGCGGTAGAAATAGGAGCTGCGGTGGTACCTACCTAGACGGTATCTGGTAAAAGAGACCTACAATCAGTAAAGTGGTAAATAATATTATTTAACAAATTAAACACTTTGTTAAAGTTTTGATATTCGGCAAAGTACTCGTAAAGGACGCGAGGGTATTTCGAGTTTAGACCTTTCATTACATGTACACAAAGTTTTGGAACCAATTTAAACCTATTAGATGTTGGAAATGTGAGAAATGGCGTGTAAGGGGCCCCACGCAACTACTCACGGGACCCAAGCTAACTTCACCTGCTTAAAGTACACCATGCTTATCAGCAAACGAAGCTCTGGCTACCTACCAATCTGTTAGCCAGCGTAGATGAAGACGACTCAAATCCCCACTATTGGAAGAGGCCTATGTCCAGCTGTGGACGTCTATCGGCTGATGAAGTTGCTATTTCACCACATATATAATTTTTGAAAACTTAATACAATAATATACTTTTACGGCTGCTTAGCAGTAGAAAATAGTTACATTACACGCAGCTTAGTAATCTCCTGTAATAGATGAACAAACACCTCATAGTAAGTGACACTTTCCCATAATTACGTTGGTGAAGATGGTAAAACCTACACAATATTATTCTTGTTGTCTTAAAACGTACGGGAGATGGCTCAAATTCACCTCTATTTGGGCTTGTGCCTAGCAATGTACATTTTTTTTATAGTAATTCTGCTTTTCCCTGATATTATTGTTCAGGGGTTTTTAACTTATATTTACATCATTTAATACTTATGCTATCTCATCATCTACCATTATAAAACCTGTACATACACATATGTGTATATAGTCATATTTAAATATTCTTATTTCTATTATTTACTACAGTACATATCTTTTGACAATACATTATAAACTTATTTCTAACTAATTTACATTTTATTAGCTCGTTTAAACCATCGGTATGTATTTGTAGGCCAGTTTCCTGTTCAAATTCATACCGTAACATGTACGCAATGTACATTACTAAAAACGTGCAATGAAACACAAAATAAAAAACAGCTGATGCTCGGGTCAATAACCGCACTGCCGTGCCTGGTCTGTGCTCCTATGGAATAAGGTTCAAATTGAAACTAAATACATCTCGAGGTAGATTCGTACGATCGCTAGCTGCCGGGTTTGTGTTTCATTGCTGGTTTTGTTTTTAAGTAATGTATTTTTTTATGAAACTATCGTTTCATTTAGCTGTAGTATTATGATGGAACGTAAGTAATGCTAATAAAACGTTTTAAAAATGTGATTTTATAATCGATCATCAAAGTTGTCATCAGTAATATCGCCTGTCTTCGTTTTCGGAAGCGATCTTTTTTTTTATTAGTTACGGGTCAATGCTAGACTACGATCCCACCTGGTGTTAAGTGATGATGTGGTCTATGATAGTAAAGCGCATTAACCTAATAAGTGCCTATTCACTTTTTTCTTGAAGACGCCGACATCGTAATTGGACGGGAACACTGACACCGGCAAGTTGTTCCAGTCTTTTGCTGTTCTTATTAGAAACGAGGAGCTAAACCTCTTTGTGCATATACTGGGGATTATCTCCTAATACACAGTATACTACTAATAATAGTAGCTTCATATATTTTTGGCATATTACTGGAAGAATGTGTGTGGATGTTCCGATGCACATTCCCGATAATTGTGAACTCGTTAAGTTAAAACCGCGCGTCGTAAATATGAGATAATGATTTAATGATTGAAGTTCCCGTTACACGTTAATTTGTTGTTACGCTGGCGGACCTATAAATCAGATTGAACTGTATCATTACAATTACCGATAATGATTTTATCTTCCTACATTACACGGTAATGGAGAATATCGTGAATTAAAAATTTGCTGACGCAATTGGTTTTTTTTTAAGTGTTAATATTAGTATTAATGTATACAAGTTTTATATATTACAGAATGTATATATGAATAAGGGGGTGTAAGAACCCTCTTAACCCTACACGATATCTCACAGGATGCTTTTACCTTCTGGGGGAATTTAAGGTTATGTGGAGATTATTACCCACTAAAAACCCTCGGTGGTCGCCTTCACCGTTTGGAGAGGTCACGGAATCTCCGTTCGGAACACAACCGCAGTCTCTCTAACGTTATGCTGGCAGAGTCCGTCTTTGGAACTGAATCATGCAGTCCCCAACACCTGTGTATATACTAACACAACGGCCGGAGTCCACGTCCAACCATCGTCCTCCTCGGAAATCTCACGGGCCCAAGCTCACCTCACCTGCTCATGGTGTACCCTGCTAATCAACAAACGAGGTTCTGTCTCCCAATCTATCCGCACTGTGCCAGCGTGAATGAAAAGATATTGTAGGTGGGTGCAGGAGTAGTAACTTATGCAACATTAAATAAATGTCCTCATCTCCACGCTGCTTAAAAAATGTATGACAGACAATGTATTTACTTACTTTATTATGACTTACTTTATTATACTATTTTTTATAATAAAATTAACTACAGAAATCATCAAACTGGAATACAGTAGCTTACACACGCTTATATAAAGGTGGTTTATGTAGCCGAAGTCGTGATAGCCTAGAGGTTTGAACGCCGACCTTCCACTCCGAAGGTCGTAGGTTCGATTTCAGCCTACACCAATGAGTTCTTCAATTTATTTGTAGTTAGTATAAAACCAACTAATATCACATGCTCTGACGGTGAAGGAGAACATCGTGAGGAAATCTATGTGATGACCATACGTTGTCGGACTAGTATTTGAAATGGATAAGCCAATGGCAACACCGCTTCATTATAACAGACAAGAAAATCGCCGTGTCGCTGCAAATAACGACCACGACCCTCAGTCATAAGGAATAAGTGATAGAACTTTAAAAAAGGCTCGATAGGATTGATATGCCCTAGCCCTGTAGTCACGTGCTATCAAGAATTGAACTAAGGTAAGCCCTGCCTGTAGTAGATGGAGACTGAAAAGGTTTTCGGGTTCGTGTGCATTGAGTGGGGGTGCTCTCACTGTACATTAAGTGAACTCAGGTCGGACGACAAGTACGAAATGGTCTCGTTTTTTGTCGTAGGATACTATCTATGCCGGGGAGGGCAGTAGCTCTTAATTTAGTAGGAATATTGCCGTTGAAATATCAACGATACGGTTCGGTGTGTTCATTTGTTAGAGAAATGTAACAATTGACCATAAACTGAACGTTAACGCTTTCTGCTATTCATTTCTTTCCATTGTACATGACAACAGTGATGATTTATACTGCAACCTATATTTAAAACGAAGGCGGCCTTTCTAAAGGACATTAAAACGGCTCTTGAACACGGAGTAGTTCTTCGTACGCGCACTTAACTCCGCCTCTGAACATTACTCATGGAGACATTTTATCTTAATTGCGCAGACCTTTACGTGTTTCGATCACGATTATTAAATATCACTAAAGCTCAGTTAACATTCTTTTAAAGATCTTTTTTAATCGCGAGGGAAATCTTCAAAGATACCCTGCTCTTTAGGGAACAAGTCAGGGTTATGTGGGATTTATACCCACTAAAATCTCATCGGTGGTCATCCTTAGTGCATTGCGGGAGGACCCGGGATCTCCTACGGAACTCACCGGTGCCTCCCTGCTGCTAAGCACATCTCATGGAGAGCTGTAGCTCCCTAGCATAAACTGTAGGCTACAACAAATTACGAGAATACTTCGTATTTGTCATCCGCTCTGTGTTCACTCAATGTACAGCGAGGACCCCCATCCTCAAACCTCGCGACCCCCAAAAACCCTTTCAGTCTCCTTCTACTACAGGCAGGGCTTACTTTAGTCCTATTCTTGATAACCCGAAAGGAGCTAGCGGGGTGAGGCGTTATTCTTAAAGACCTACACTTAGATTTAGATCTATAATAAAATCCCATAAACTGTCTTTGCGTTAGCAGTTCACGAATTAGTAAAGCGTATTTGTTGATAATAATGATGTTTGAAAATAAAATGCGCTGATTCCCGAGCATCACGTAAATCTGAGTGTAAGATATGATTATTAAAAAAAAATGTGTACATCCCGCTGGGTTTCTTGCGCTAAATCTCCTCAGGTCCTCACTTTTCCTTTCGTTGGTAGATTTATGACGATCAAAAAATGAACTTCTGTTCCTATATTGAACAGAAATGTTGACTATGATTTTGACTTTGAAATTTCAGTTATATTGAGTTCATAATAATTCCTTCTTAAATATAATGTAAGTATCACTGCTATGGTACTATGGTTGACGACATGCGGTGGTGATTACTTAACTACATGTGAATTGTTTCCTTGTTTCCATGATGAATATTCAATAGTACATGAAATAGATGTACTGAAAAATAATTCTATTATTACGTTAAGAATTAATTAGATTTTTTTCCTATACGACAAGTAGAGCAAGACCTTTACCTGATGGTAAGTGATACGCTTGCCAATAACAATACAGCGCTTGAACAGGTGGTACAAGCACTACTTATACTTATCGCTTGAATAAGTAAACTGTTAAGTCTTGTTACCCCAGTAATCTCACTAGCTTACTCTTCAGACTGGAATACAGTATTGTTTGCATATTACTATTTATCGGTTGCAACAAAACCTACCACCGGTAAACGTTTTATTAATTTGCAATCGATACGACTTTATATTAAGACATATCTCTTCTTGTTAAGTTGTGAATTAAAATAAAATTAATGTAGTTACTAATTTAAATGGTGAAGCATCTGGTGTAATAAAATCAGTAGATTTAAGTTTAATGTTAATGAAACAGTAATACGAATAACTTAGTGAAGTTCGTATGTTAAGTGAAGCTGTGACGTGGTACTGGATGAATAATGTAGCAGATGCTCCAGCAGTTGCCAGCCTTGGGATACCCATAGCAAATCTATTCAATATTGATATAGTCGACATTCGCAAGCGCCGTTGCACAATTATCGTGAAATATCAGACAGGAGTGAGTACTCCAGATGATGTAATAGAGAATTTACTAATTCTAGTAACTGTTCTTTAATTATGATTTAAGAGATCCCACACGAATCAAAGGAACTAAGTCAACCTCACCTGTTCTTGGTAAATCCTTCTTATCAACAAATAAGGCTTTGGCTTTCCACTGACCTGTATTAGGCATGCATATAGGAGATGGCCAAGTCGTGATAGCCTAGTGGTTTGAACCTTCCTCTCCGAATGTACCGGGTTCGAATCCGGCCTGCACCAATGGATTTTGCAATTTATATGCAGTTAGTATGACAACTAATATCACTTGCTTTAAGCCATGTATCAAATCACGTGGCTATAAAAAAATGGAGATTGCTTAAACATCTTCATTATTGGGAAAGGCCTATGACCGACTGATGATGATGATAAAACGTTTATCATTTAAACTGTATGCTATGGCTTTATAAAGATATATTGAATCTTCGTTATAATCTTTTATTGTGTACGATTTCCCTATCTTTGCTTTTCATGCCATTTAGAGGTTCTACGGTACAGAAACCTCATGCAGGAGCGAGTACAGTGATATTACATTTCCACGAATTTACGCCGCTGTGATAATAAATAACCATTCTATTATACGGTCCGTGACAAAAGTAATATGTAATACCACCTACGGTTAAATTGCCCAAACATTAACTATAACTTACAATGTAATATATTTTCTTGCCGGAGACTTCTGAAAAAAAAAAACACTACACAACGTGCAGCTTGAAATTGCGAATGTTTACTTCTATATTGAAACTTTCCGAATAGCTCCGAAGATTGTTATTTTCAGCTAAAATACAACTGAAGAAAAATTATATTAAAGTATAACTAAGAAAGTAAAGGTATTTGTCAAAAACTCTTGACTAACAGTAAAACTGAGGCAAAGTTTACTGTGACTATGAACTAACTCATGGTCTAAATTATTAAGTAGTAAGAAGTATAAGGTAAGATATTTACACGACTTCACATTGCTTTACTCAGTTTAACTGTCATAACATTTATACTAGAATATCGCGATATCTAAGTAATCTAATTATTGTTTAGAGGTTAAAATAACTTTTAACTATCTATAGTTTACTACAAAATAGGTGAATAACAATAGAATTTAAAGTTATAACTATACAATTGTACATTTGCAGCGAGGAACATAAATCCTAGTAAACAATAGGGTTTATAATAATGACGTCTAAAGCTAAGTGCTAACTTAAGCTCCTGCGGAATGCACCTGTGACTTTAGTACTGCATTTAGCACTATCAGTCGTAGTTTTGGTTTAAAGCATTCAGTGAATATGTTTTTAATTATAAGAGATGTGAGGGATCCCACAACAATTGTGAATGAAGATGACACAGAACGGAGTTTTTTAAGAAGGATGTTAAAGGATTCATCCGGGGTCGGCAACGCGCCTGTGATATCTTTGCTGCTACGGTAACTGTTTACCATCAGGCAGGCTGTATGTTTGCCACCTTAATGGTATAAAAAAATACCATTCGGAGGCTTGACGACCGTAAGAGTGACCGTCGATTTATCCATTAAAAAATATATAACAACAGGATCCTGGCCTGGACTCTGGCTCCCCTTTAATCGGCCTAAAGGCCGCTGTGGTGTTGAACATCTCAATCCCTTCCCTTATTGGAAACGCCTATGTTCTACAAAAAACGTATATTGATTGATGATGATGATGATTTTTATAAACCCTCCTTCTTTCGGGTTTTATTTATCGTATTTTTATAATATCTTATTGATTTTTTTTAATAAACTAATAATATTGAACAAGAGTCAAAACCAGAAAATCGTCCACGATTCATCGATTCTCATACATTTTTATATAGTAAACAATGTAATATCTATTCAATATAACTAATATATAAATCTATAATAAAATACTACTGTGAGTTCTCTCCTTTTTAACTTTTTTTTTAATAAATTTTTCTATTTAGTGAAGGCGTACGTTCCAAGTGAGTAATGTAGATGGAATTCCATATATCCCAGAGGAAGCTTCGGATCATATTGAACGCCCTTCAACATTGTAGTTCAACATCAATGCATATCTCTTACATTAAACTTTATCTGAGCTTGCGAGTTTGAAATCTAATAATACATATTATACGGCATGACATTTCTACATCAGCCGATAGAGGTTCACTGCTGGACATTGGCTTCTCCAGTACTGACGGTATTTGGGCCGTATCCCACCAGGCAGACCAAATGCAGGTTAGAGGGAACCCTGAGCCAGATCCTCATTACTTAATTAACAGGCTGCACCTCGAGCAGGCGTGGTTGACTTGGGTCCTGAGAAGTGCTATGTGGGACTCCTTATACCCTACACATCACATTCGCAGCAATTAAACCTCTGTCTCCATCATCATCAGCCAATAGACGTCTTTGGACAATACAACGAATAATGGCATTATTAAGTATTAATTGATCCCGGAATCGAACTTAAATCACCACGTAATACATTAGAGGAATTAGTATGCTCCGCCCCATCACATTGGAGTTGTTTTGTTTACATCTACTTACCTGCATTAAGCTCGGCTCTGCGCTAACTTCGCCTCGGAGCCTCGATCCGGAGCCTGCCAACGAAACGACAGCTAGTTCACACTTGGCGACAAAGTCTCGCCTTAAGCTGGGGTTAATTTTATTTTGTGCTTTCATCCACAATGGATTAAAAGTTGACTTTAATTACACGTGGTAATAAGAGACAATGACATTATAAATAAAGTGAAGCAACCTCACCAACTCACTGGTGGTAGATCTCTATTGCCGCGCAGACAGTCTTCTGTCGACGTAGTGTTGTAAAAACATTGCTGTGTTCCGGTTTGAAGGATACGCTATTGAAATTACTGGGGTAACAAGTCTTAACTACTTATGTCTCAAGGCGACAAGCTCAATATGGTGCTGTGTGCACCATTTTTACTACCGTCGCGTTGTTGTGAACAAGCGTATCTTTACGTAAATGCCTCGCACCTATTGTCGAAAATAAAAAGAGTTCTTTGGACACATTGTTTACATTTTATTATGGAAAAGTCTACTAATAAAGTTATTATTAAGGCAATGGGGTGTAAGAGGTCCCATACAATAACTCGCGGGACCCCGGACAACCTTACATACTCATGGTGCAGCCTGCTAATCAACAAACGAGGCTCTGGTTCTCCACCAATATGCATTGGGCCAGCGTAATGGGAGATACCCCAAATCCCTTTATTATTAGAGGAGACTTATATCGGCGGATGATGATTTCTCTTCTTCTAAGTCGTACTTTCTCATGACTGGGGGTCAAAGTCATCATGTGTAGTGAAACACACGACGTCTTCCTTGTCAGTGTTAAAGGAGTGGTGTTGCTATTGCTTTCTCCATTTTACATACTAGTCCGACCGCAGATGGTCATCACATAGATATGTAGATTTTTACAGCATGTTCTCCTTCACCTTTGAAGCACCTACCACTTCCTCCTTCCTCAAATCCTCTTCCCTCGTCTCTCTCCTATATATATATATATATATGTTTCAGCTCGCGGTGTCCGGATCCGCGAGCTCAGGGTCCGATGAAGCTTTCGCGGCCATAATAGTGGCTGTAAGCATCAACTTTATCCGAAAAAAAAAACGTTGAAGCACGTGATATTAGTTAGTGTTATAATTACTGCACATGAATTAAAAAATTCATTGGTGTAGGCCGGATTCGAACCGGGTACCTCCGGAGTGGAAGGTTGTCGTTCAAAATACTAGGCTATTATAATGATTTAAGTACTTTTAAAAAGAGAGACAGTGTATGAGTATAAATTCATATAAAAAATGTTTCTCTAACATTTTGTGTTGCAAAATTAAAGCCGTGAAAGCCTCATACAATATAGCTTTTGCCGAATAACGACGCTTTCGTAGCGTATCCTGTGGCTGCTCGTAGAATTTAAATCTACCTGCATTAAGCTCGGCGTCACGCAAACTTTGCTCATTGTCGCTGCGATCGCGCAGAACTAGGCAATGTTAACTAAATGACAGGTAATCTGCATCCAGACGATGTAATGCCGAGCTTAAAAGTTCCGTGGACGTTTCAATTTGTTAAACAAAATTAAGTTCTTTGAAGTTTCAACGGAATAAAGAGGAATGTTTTCATATTTAACCTTTGTTTTAAAAGAGTTATATATTATTCAAAAAGGATGAGATATAGTTCTTCTACGGTCGGCTGATGTATTATCAGTGGTGTCTCCGGTGATGTAACCGTCTATGGGTTATGGTAACTGCTTACCATTAAGCAGGCCGTAAGCTCGTTTGCCACTTTATAAGTATAAAAAAATGTAAACTTGCAACACCTGTAGTTTATATCTATTGCCGAAGAATATATAGGTACGACAGCAGCTCCTATTTCTACCGCCAAATAGTAATGTGCAAATCTTAGTGTTCCGTTTTGAAGGGTGCTGTATGCTGGTGCAATTACTGGGGTAACGAGATTTAACACTTTATGTTTCAAGACGACGAGCTCAATGTAGTGTTGAGTGTATAACATTAACCAGCGTCAAGTATTTATGGACCAGCGTATCACTTACCATCAGGTGATCTCCTTACTCGTCTCGTCGCTCCATCGAATAGAAAAAGTCAAATTGTACTTTGCAAGTATTACTGTATTCCGTTTTGAAAGGTGTTGGAAGCTGGTAAAATTGGGTAACGAGACAACAACTTACGTCTCAAGGCGACCAGCGTTATGTGTTGCTGTATATACACTTACTATTAAGTGAACGTCTTGCTCGTTTTGACGTCACATAGAATTAAAGAAAAATTGTGAAATAAAAATGTTTTTCTTTAGGATGTACACATGTGAATAATAACCTTTACATTTTCCCTTACATTAGTGAGAACTTTTGTTTATGTATTTTTATTAAGTAAAACAATAGTGAAATACTTAATATATTATTATCAAGGATCTATATAAATAAAAAATTCTTTTTTTTTCGACGGAACAAAATAAACAAAGCTTTAACCTGATGGTAAGTGATACGCCTGCTTATAAACAACGCGGCGCTGGTTAAGATGATATATACAGCTCCCAATTGCACTCGTCGCTATGAGTGTTAAGTCTCGTTACCCCAGTAATTTCTCTAGCATACATCAGCGTTCAGTAAACTCAGTAATGTATTCATATTACTAGTTGGCGGTAGAAATAGGAGCTGCGGTAGTACCTACCTAAACGGACTGTAGCGACGGAAATCAACGAGTGAATTGTTATTTATTTTATTTATTTATTTAGACACACCAACAGCAATACATACAAAATATTCGAGCTTAAAATTAACAATTATAAGTATAG
>DWLS01005014.1:0-13209 GCA_018246255.1 Pachliopta kotzebuea | reverse complement strand
CTGTGTACAACTTAGTTAAGTTTAACAATAAACTTACGAATCGCTTATTAGCAATGCGATAATAATTTTCTGCTTTTTAAGTTTAGCTTTGTTATATCAAGCTAATTTGGAGCTGGAATGTTTGTACATTGTATAATTAGTGATATTGTATGTAGCTGTATAATGCCAAATATTGAAGCTAGATTTGTACAGTCATGTTACAGAATATATTTATTTATGTAAATTCAGTGTTAAAGAGCGCTGGCGAGGGATTTATGTGTAGGAATAAATGTGATATTACTAGAATTGAAAATGTTTCTTTTCATACCTTGCATCATTCAGATTTCATCATCATCCTCATCAGCTTCCAAAAGACCTCCACTTAGATCAGTCCTGTTAACATCCAGCGCTTTCTTGGGACCTCGACCAGGTCGTTCCACCTTGTGGGAAGTTAATACATAACATTTAACTACTAATTGAAGGTAGTTGGAAATAAGTTTTACTGCACGTAATACTACAAGGTCTTTATTGTCTAGACTAGTCTCTAGTTCTTTAGTACGATTGTTAGCATACCGTTATTAAAATATAGGAACGTAAGATGAATGGGTAAGTATTCCTCCTATACCAGCTTTGAAGGCTTAAAAGGACCAGTGAGGACTGATGGTGTGATAGGTCAGGGTAATGAGGGACAGCTTCGAGGCTTAAAAATTCTCTCAGGCCAGGGGTTTAGTATGGCAGGGCTTGCGACTTGATACATACAGGTCTTTAAATAATATTTACCACTAACAAATTTTGTATGACCTACCCTTTTCCTTTTTCTTCTATATGTTTGTTAACGTTCTACTGCAAAGTTGGACAGAGAATTATACTATCTCTTCATTCATTATTTCGATTTCTTTACATTGTTTACTGTTTTCTTTCTAATTTACATTTTCTCTTGTGCATTTAGTATCCTTTATTCTCCTATTACTAATATGTTCTTTCCTTCTGTCACCCATTATTCGTTAGTTTGTTCGTTGAAATACAAATTAATTAGTAATCAACAATACCATCGATTAAGTTAATAAGTTAGTACGGCCACAGTACTTAAGTAATATACAAGTCTACATTGATATTTATATCTTCTGTATACAGAACAAGAAACAGAATCAAGTTCCACTTCAAAACTCAGTATGCTTAACCAAGCTAAGTTAGAGCCAGGGGTCCGGGTCCGCTCCACTAATGAATTGAACGGTACAGTATCGATCTAAGTTATCATCTTAACTTAACATAGTTACTGGTTGTAGGTCTTTCTTTCCCTGTAGGACTAAGGTAAGCCTCGCCTGTAGTAAGAGACTGAAAGGGTTATAAAAACGCGACGCTACTTGAGACATTAGGTGTTACGTCTCGTTACCCCAGTAATTTCATTAGCATACTACACTTAACATCAGGTGAACGTCGTGAAATTCCATTACTTCTCTCTTTAAAGTAATTGGTAGTTTTCATACGATTCTTTAAATAACAGTGTGGATCTACTCAAGATCATAGATATATGATGTTTGAAAGTAGTTTAGTATAATACAGTAATGTCTGAAGAGTTATTAATACAGTAATGTATTTTACATTTTTTTATGCGATAAGACAACGATACGAATCAGGCGTTCACTTGATAATAAGTGTTAAACTTGGACATAACAATGCCGCTAGTTAAGATGATTACACAAAAATGCATTACATTCATCGCTTTGAGACGTAATGTGTAAAGTCTCGTTACCCGAGTAATTTCACTAGCGTACAGCACCTTTCAGACCGGAATAAAATAATCTTCCCATCTATTTGATCTGCTGCAATAGGAGCTACGGTGGTACCTACCTATTTGCTCTCCGGTTAAAGAAACCTACAACCAGTTTCTTATTTCGACGTATTCTATTTATTTACTTGAACTTTATTGCAACCCCTAAAATTAGTGTCGAATAGGCAGACTTAATGCCTACAGGAATTTTCTACCAGACAACCTAGGAGGTGGGAGATGTGGTAGGTGAAGTGTGAAAGTTATATTTAAAGCATAAAATAAAGATTGTGATAGGTACATATACTTACAAATTAAATGAATCAAGAGTAACGATCCATCAGATTTCCCTTTGAACGATGATTTGCACAATACATTCAGTTTAAGGTCAAATTGAACCAATGATTAGGGTCCCTTTTATACATAATGGTCAGTCACATTCTTACAACAAAGGTCCGTAAGGTCACTTGTCACAATCAATTTACTTCCCCTTATCTGGTAATTGTATAAATTACATCTTCCATATCCGTTATGATTTTCATATTAGAAATATAAAGCTACTAATGAAGGAGCTTTTTTCATATACATATAACTTAAGGCATTATAGTATGATTTTAAACTTACAATACTAATAAAGGAAATTAAATCCATGTATTATATTATAAAAAATAAACGAGGAAATGTTCATTATTTTCTCAAAGTAAATGTTTAATATTTTTTAATACATAACTTGAGATATAACTTAAAGTATATATATGTATAGTGCGAGGTAGACAGACAGCGCAGGTTCGATTGAAGTGGAGATCTTTGGGGGAGGTTTATATCCAGTAGGGAGCGTTTATAGAAAGATGATGATGATATAGTGTATCATCATCAATCTACTAGATATATACGTATCATCATCATCAGCGGATAAACGTCCACTGCTAGAAATATGCATCTCAATAGTGAGAGAATTTGGGTCATCCTACTACGTAGAGTCGATGCATGTTGGTATAGAGCCAGAGCGTCGTTTGTTGCTTAACAGGTTGCACCATGAACACGTGAGGTTTGCTTGGGTTCTGTGAGACCTGTGGGACCCTTTACACCCCTCGTATATTTAAGTATACTACAGCGGGTCTTCTACAGTAAGGTCATCGATGAGCGATGTAGCACTGTCTAAACAGTCTATGTATCGTTTCATAATACGACTTGTTTAAAAGAAAATGATGTACAGTACAAAAATACTATATTAATATTGAAAGTTTATTTTTATTTTTATGTACTATAGTTTAAGTGGAATTGATATACGAGTTAAATAGATTGAACTTTGCGTGTCACACGATTTTATTATCAAACCACGTCCCAAGAGAAATTTCCTTAATATGTATGAAATGATGAAGTTCAGTCAACCTGATCTTAAAAGCATTGTTTGCAACGCAATAAACATCGAAGTATCTGTCAAGTTATATAAGTAATTGTAATTACGAAAGACCATCTATGTAGGTACCACCGCAGCTTCTATTTCTACTGCCAAATAGTAATGTAAAAAGATAACTGTATTGTAGTTTCTATGGCTGTATGCTAGTGAAATTACAAGGTTAATGAGTCGATTACAACCTGGTGCTGTGTATCATCTTAACCAGCGTAATTTTTTTTATCACTCATCAACAACGCCTTATTAGTTTTGTACATTGAAATAATAAAATTACAACTCCACAGTATGTTTTATTCCCCTTTTAAGTGAATGTTATCGTACAACACTGATTTCGACTGCTTAGCTTACTTGTTCTTGATGTCTCATACAAACTATTTTGATATTTAATAAAATTACAATGAATTTCACTAGCAGAACATTTTTTTTATTTTCCCTTTTATCATCATCTTTATCATCAGCTTACGGCAGACCACAGCAGGACATATGCCTCTCCAAAGAAAGCCACTTTACCCAGTCGGTTATATGCATTCAGTTGCTTCCAGCCGCCATTCGCAAATCGTCAGTCCATTAACCTTTACCCTAAACACGGATAAAATCGTGTGGATAGTTAAAAAAACTATCTCTTTCTCTTCTCTGTTGAACAAAATAAAAAAAACCTTCTATCAAATAAGGATGTACAAACAAAACATATGCGAGAGCCAAAATATACACGACAATCCAATTTGATAAGTAGGACAACATTCGTATGTACCCGTACATTAATTGTATCATGCTGTAGTGTTGACTTACGTAAGTGTTACTTTGTAACTTAAGTGCGATACTTAAGAATCAAATATTGTTTCTGTTTTGTCGTTTACTCTTGCTGAACGTCAAGTGCGAGAGGCAGTTTTGAGGATGGAAGCGAAGGCGGAACTATTCGTTTGAATTATTGAGCTCAGACAAAGCGGGACTGGGTCGCGCGTCCCATTCGCTAGGCCATTTTAAGTTCTTCGGGAAAATTATTGGTTTACTTTAAGTTTGTGATGTTGGAATACTTATCGAAAGCTTTACTTGTCGCTTTTCCCTCCCTTAATGGATTTCTTATTAAAAACTTTGTACATTAAATATTAAAATGTTTGTTATTGCGTACAGAAACATGTTTATAGAAGCTAAGCATCTTCAGTAGTTTTGTGTTTATAATAACTTGAGTGCTTAGAGTTAACTTTAAGGCTTTCTTAGTAAAAACGCTTTCGTTGCCTCTTTAAGAATCGAGTTTCTTGGAGGTTTAGTACTAGGAAAACTGATTCTAAATAACTGGAAATGCAAACAAGTTAATATGGCAATATATAATAACAGTAAGCATATGTATCACTTTAGATCAAGTGAATGTATTAGTACATACAAAAAAGAGGGATATTATCATTTAAATATATATAAATTAATTCATACTTTTTCTTAGTTCGTCCTCGACATAAAAAGAACAAATTCATGGCAATAACCTTTTAGACAATACTCAACATCATGAGATATTGACATGAGTATATAAAAATTCGAAGGTGTAACTTTAACATATTATATAAGGATAAAATTTAAAACATTGTGCGTAAAATTCATTAAAACCTTCATTATTGTATATCATGGGAGCGTGACATCGGATTTAAGGGCTTTTGAACCAAATTGCAGCGACGCGGGCTTGACGGAACTCTCCAACATTTTACATCGACTACGCTCATGTTTAGATTTATTTTATGTTAATAGATAATACATTAAAACAGCAAAATTATTGTTCATAACAAAACAAAGAAATAAGCTAACTGTATATAAATAAATAAATTCTTTAATTGCTATAAATAGGTAGGAAACAATCATCTCCCTAATATATTAATCTTTCTTCTAAGTCGTACTTCCTCAAGACTCGTATACAGATCGTTACGTTACACTCGCCTTGGGACAAAGGGTAGTCTCGTTACTCCAGTAATTTCATTATCATATAGAACCCTTCAAACTGGAAGACAATTATATTCGAATATTACTATTACGCAGTAGAAATAATCTCCGGCAAGAGAGACTTACCAGCAGTGAAGGTATAGTGTAGCACTTCTTCGTAACTTACTTATTTGCCTTTCGGTTATTAACATAATTTATCACAGAGAGTATTTTTCTAATCGTTCTATATTCGTGTTTTAGGAGTTTTCTGCTTTCTTTTGTTATTTTCTTATATTTCTTCTTACCTATCTTATTCTTATTTCATCTCTTTTCTTTTTATTAATTATGTTAAATCTCTTTCTCTTAATCATTTCCTTTACCTAATAGATTATGTCAGCGCTAATTACTTCTGTAATAACTCTTTTACAGTACTTTACCAGCTTTCGACGACTATGGTCTTTACTCATCAGGGACAATTCACAGAGTATTTTTTATTATTTTTCCTCCTTCGTGTTTTGAGTTAAGGTCTTTTACTTTCTTGTTTTATTATGATCTTATCTTTCTTTTCATCTTTTTCCTTTTAATTCTTTGACTTCATTTATCATTGTATTCCTTCTGCTATACATTTACATACTAGGTCTTGTCAGCGCTAATTACTATATTATTACTCTTTTACAATTGTCTAACAGTTTTCGATGACTATGGTCTTTACTAATCATAAAAAACCCATTATAAATGGTGTAAATAACACTATTTATGATGGGGGATATATCACTATGGATTTTATATGTACTCGTAAAACTTTTTCGGTACAGCCGGTCCATACAAAAGTGGGTGAGTTGAGGAAAAAGAATCAAATAACCTTTCCTTCCGGTAAACTGATTTCGTAAAGTTGATTTATATCGTGGATTCGTGCCCCGGTCAGGCCCAATATAAATATATCTCGAGACAAATGGATTCCGAAATTCCGCTGCGCACGACTGATGCTGGGATGTGGGCAGGAGGGATGATATCGTCAACGTTGGGATTGGAAAGAAAAAAATTAGTAATCATATAGAATTATTACAGAATATAGAACTTCGTATAGCAAAGGGCGTTATGTGAGAGACGCTTATGTCCAGTAGTGAATTGCCGAAGACTGTTGATGATGATGATAGTTCTTGACCACATGATCAAGAGGAGCGACGATCTGTATAAGGTTAGCAGCAAGTGGATCCGTATAACGTGGGTCGGACTAAGTGGTACTTTGAGAGAGGCTTATGTCTAACACTGAACTGACAAAGGCTGATGATGATGATAATACTTGACTCCCTGATGAGGTGGAGCGACGATCTGTATAAAGTTAACAGCAAATAGATCCGTATTGCCGAAGACCTGGCTAAGTGCTGTTCCTAGATCCTGGTTCCTATGCCTAGCAGTTAATTGCTGTAGGCTGTTGATGTTGATACTACTTGCATTCAATTTTAAAGTAACATATATGAAAAATATACTTTTAAATACATGTTAAAAGCCTTGAAGCGATTACTTCGGCGCTAAATGAAAAAAGCTCTGCCTTGTTCAATTAAAGCATCGTAAACGCAGTAATTGCACGTCGGGCATTGTTACTAGATTCTAAATATTGCTGATCCGCAACAATCGGTAATTGGAACGACAATTACCGAGTTACCAACGGGCCGGCGATGCGGCGTTACGAGTAATTTGCGTTGAATATCTCGAGCCTGTGACGCCGCGATGAGGACCGACGGAGCTTTCTGATGTTTCAGCTGTTTTTGATCTCGTTTAATGAATATGTCAAATTGTACGAACTTTTTTGATGATACTGCACATTTGAACAACAAATTATATTATCATTTTGATTTCTTATTTATTTAGTTATTATTTATATACCGTAACTTATACAGTTTCTAAGCAAGGAAATCAATTAAAGAGATTGCAATATTGAGCAGTTATATTACACATATATACATATTATTAAATAAATTATCGCTCTCTTCTAGTTTTTATGAATTTTCTGAGTCTTCTTTCTATAAGTAGAAGGTCTCCGTAACTATAGACTATCTAAGCAAGAAGTCAGCAACCTGCGGCTCTTTGGATCTGAACCTGAGGCTCATTGGTTTTACACCCAAACATTATATTATTAAAAAATATATATATTACATAAAATCATTCTGAACCGAATAACGAGAATTAGTCACTATTTTTTTCTATGAAAAAATATTACCTATATATTAACACAAATATAACCTAACCTATATATAAACACAATTTTTTTAATGAATATATGAAATTAATTATTTAAAAAAAATATATTTTGTGAGACAAAAAATTGTGACTCTAAAAACTATGAAATTTGGAAATTGTAAGTTTTGACTCATCCGGCTTAAAGGTTGCCAACCCCTGGCCTAGGTAGGTACCTTAACAGCTCCTTTTGCAGCAGACAAAAACTAACATGGAAACATTACTGTGTTCCTGTTTAAAAGGTGCTGTATGCCTGGTAAAATTACTGGGGTAACGAGACTTACCTAACGAGTCGTAATATGCTGTGTATATCATTTTAACCAGTGTCAAGTTATTATGAGCAAGCGTAACACTTACCATTAGGTGAACGCTTTGATCATCACGAAACTACGTAACATGCAAAAAGACAATATATAGTTAATATACTTGAATCAGAGATATCAAATAATCTCATAGCTAAGTTTAAAAATAAAAAATTAAGTTCAAAATATACACTTATCGCTTTTAAGATAAAAATAACCTCTTCAACGAAAGATTAATTAAAGCTTTACAAAATGTTCATTGAATTGAAAACGTCCCAGTGCCCTTCTGTTAACAATCTTGAAGAAAATATTTAAATCCCAGCTTCTTCATTCTGTCTGTGTTGGAATGTAGGTACTTTATTTGATTCCTTCACGGGCTGCGTTTGGATTAGGTCATAAATTGACCCCCGATTTTGCTTAAGTGTGCCGCCGGGACCCAGGAGGCCTACTACAACACAATCCGTGCTGCGGACGACCATATGTAAATATTAATGCTGTAATGTAATAGAAAACATATTGGAAAACATAAATAAATAAAGATAAAAGATAGAAATAAATAAAATGTAGCAACGAAATTTGGATTAAGAGGCAATGCTTGAAAGATGACTAAAGATATATTTATAGAAAGAGTGAAAAAAGGAAATGTCGAATGAATGGAAAGACAAGTTAGGGAGAAAGGAAACACACACAACATGAAGAGGAACAAAAATCGAATGCTTGAAAGAAACAAATAGGGAACGAAATGGAAAAATAATATAAGCTAGTACCAAGTACCATATACTCGTATAAGAAGAGAAATGTAAGTATTTGGTATGTCTTAAGTAAATTATAAAAAATGGTAAGAGTATAAATAAGACAAAAGTAAAAAGAAACCAAACGAAATGTCACCGTAGAATAAAGAACAGAGAAGTAGAGATGGAAGTGTGGAAGATGTATGATAGAAGAGAACATTGTAAATCGGAAAAATAGTGAAAGTTGGAAAGAGGAACGAATGAATGAGGAAAAGAAATGTGGGTAAATATTTGAAAAGGTAAATTTTTAATGTCTAGCTGTGAATAACACATTAAATATAAATCGATTTTAATCACTTTTTTTAATATATAGTTATTTAAGTGGGGTACATATTGCAGATCAATTTATTGTGTCTTATAAGCCATTTTACTACATTTTTCTCTACCATACATGTATTGTAGAGGATAAGTTGTAAACGAAAGAAAAAAAGTATGAATGAAAATAAAATCCCTGTCCCACTGTATGAGGAAACAATGTAACAAAATATTAATGCCTTCAGTACTTCTCTTTTCTCTTTGCGGTATATAGTTTTACCCTTTTAAAATATATGGTCTATTTAAAAATCTCCGCATTCATGGGTCCTGAGCTGGCTGTATCCTTAAGCTTCGTTACTTTCATGGATTTGATATATAAATTTTATATATCGACATTCCATGTTAATTTTTTTTTATTACATAAGTTGACGAAATGATGAGACATGAGGTGTTGTCTCGTTACCCCAGTAATTTCACTGGTTTACATTACTAATGTTTACACATTACTATTTAGCGGTAGAGATAGGAACTGCAGTGGTACCTACCTAGACGTTGCCTGAGAACAATCATCAGAATATTAATTTTAACACAAAATTTCCATGTTTGTACCATCGCATTAGCTTCCAAATGTTTGAGCTAACATTAAGCTATTACTTTTTTAACAGCTGATCGAAATGTTGATAATAATAAATTAAATAAACTGGTCAAGACATCGAAATATTTAACATAAACTCAATTTAATTAAAAGAATTGTTTAATATTAGGTACAATTCAAACAATTTGAGAGGGGTCCAGAATTATTAATTATCAAGTTTATTAAAAATATAACATGCAAAAGAAAACTTTCGCTTTGATGATTCAGTTAATTAACAAATTTTAAAATGAAACGCTGAAATATTATTTGTGTTTAGTTAAGTAATTAATAGTTTTGAGTTAAACTTAAAGATAACTATTTAATGATACAATTATATTTTAACATAAGTAAACAACTTTTTATTTTACTAGGCGACGATACTAACAATACGTTCACCTGATGGTATTGACATCACCAATAACAACGCGACTTTGGTTAATACGGTACAGAAAGCCCCAGATTTATTCGTCACCCTGAGACGTTAGATGTTGTCTCGTTACCCCAGTAATTTTATTAGTTTCAAAAGTTGTTGTGTGGGTTCCTTACACCCCAAATTAAAGCATCAGTTGTAATGGCGATGGCATATTCGAATCTGAATATATCGTTGGTTATTCATTATATTTCAAAAAGGCTTTTATTCATTGGTGAACCTCTATCGTTATTATATAAGGTCAAGTGCTCCATTCGCAAAGCCTAATGGACCGCATTTCTTCACATTGTTAGCAAGAGTTCGCGTCGTTTGTTTAATAATGCCTCCAGTAAGCAATTGCTTTCTATTTCCTCTTCTTTTTCATGTTGAATGAATAACAATACAAATTATTTGTTGCCGTCGATTGTAAATGTGAACAGACTTAACGAGCACGAGATTTATAACAAATATAGTACGAATGATTCACCAGTCTTCTTATGAATTCCCCTTTATATTTACAAATTACTCATTCTACTTACAAATTCACAGGTGTAATTATAAATTATCCAGTCTACTTATAAATTCACCAGTATAATTATAAATTACCTAGTCTACTTACAAATTCTCCAGTCTAATTACAAATCCACCAGTCTACTTACAAGTTCACCAATCAACGTACAAATTCACCAGTCTACTAACAAATTCACTTGTCTACTTGCAAATCCACCAATCTACTCAAAAAATTTACCAGTCTACCTACAAATTCACTTGTTTACTTACAAATCCACCTGTGTATCTACAAATCTGCCAGTCTACTTACAAATTCACAAATATACTCAAAAATTCACAATTCTACTTATAGGTTCACCAGTCTATTAACAAATTCACCAATTTATTTACAAATTCCCCAATTTACTCATAAATTAACCAGTCTATTGATAAATTCAGCAATCTAATAAAAAACTCACCTGTCGACTTACAAGTCCACCGGTTTACTTACAAATTCACCAATCTACTTACAAATCGACCAGTCTATCTATAAATTCACCAATCTACTCAAAAATTTATCAGTCTACTTATAAATTCACTAGCCAACTTACACATCCACCAGTGCCTACAAATTCACCAACCTACTTACAAATTCATCAATCTACAAACAAATTCACGAATCCACTTATAAATTTACGAGTCTACTAACATATTTGCCAATCTACTTACAAATTCACCTGTCTACTTACAAAATAAAAACGGGCTGTCGCAACAGCTTGAGAATGCTAATCTCAGAAACTATTTGACTAGAAAAAGTATTTTTAAATACTTTGTTATAATTCCCAATTAAATTACTTGCTAACAGTAGTAATAAAAACTCTTTACTGAATCCAATGAAATTTGTTTTTGTATATAATAATTGTTTTTGTATATAATAACTTTAATATAACTAGACAGCAATCAGCAGATGTTACAGTTGCATACAAATCTTCAAGTTTCAAAAGCTATGGGTTTTCTTTGACATTATCGATATCAGCTTACTTTATATTCCTACCTACATAGTATTAAAAAAATGCAGTAAGAACCTTTTTTTATATGAGACATTCCGGTCATTGACCTGATGGTAAATCTTGTTTGTGGATACTAATTATGTTTAGCTCTCCATGAAACTGGAGCGTGCCATTTAAGTACACATATTTCACTAGGTAAGACTAAGCTGAAATTTCCTGTAATGAGTATAACTTAAATGTAATGAAACATGTTCGTGCTTATGTTCATTTAAAGCACTTAACTGCACTTCTGTTGTCGTTGTACTGTTTTGATTTATTGTAACCGAAGCTTTTGTTATAATGCGGGTTACATAAAGTTTGGAAAGAATTTGCGTTTGCGTGAGCTTTTGCTTTGATGAAACAAATGCTTTTTCAAACATAATTACTAAAATTAACATTGAAACGGTTACAGGTTTTTACTTCAACGGATACTAAGCAAATTAATGATAAGTAAACAAGTGTGAATAGACCATAATAATTTAATATACATTATGTAAATTTAAAAGTATATTGCCAATTTTGTATTGACTATGATTTAGTCAAATGTGTGTCTGAATTTCTATGTGATCACACACTGGCCAAACAATAAGGCCGACCAAAATTAAACTTGGCATTAATATTAAGGTGGGTCTGAAGATGGTTCTCAGTCATATCCGGTTCCTGTCGGCCAACCGGAAGTGATGCCGAAAGTCATCAACTACATACCTTAATGGTTCATATTTTTGATAACTTTATTGAAGTAAAAGTATCTTAGTCCAAAAATATATTTTTATGTACTTCCGGTTCTGATCGTCCAACCGGAAGTTGTCCAATATCTGTATACTTATATATATATCCTATATAGATATATCGCAATATTGACAGTGAGAGCAACGGCGTTACACAGACACAGCGTTTATTTAACAATTGTTTTATGTTTATATTCGCCATGTGATTACTATGTATTGTTTGATCAGACTTAAACTTTTTAAAGTGATATATAACTTATCGTAATTTCAAAGTTAAAGTACAAGTTGTGTGAAAACCTCACCGACTGTTACATTGTAAGTTCAGTGTTATTCTTTCATTGGTGGCCGATTGTGTCCGCGGCTGTATTTGCACTATTTGCATTTCACAGGGTTGCTTTGTTTGAAACTTTTATGAACTGAAAGCGTCAAGCGAGCTTTAATACAGACGAGAACAAAGGTACAGCCTATCTTGATCTACGAGCTTGATCTTTTTTCTGTGTCTATCTAAACAGATACTGTTTTACGATTTTACATATTCAGTTTTGATAGAACCGGAACCTTTATATATACAGCTGTAATGTTTATTGGTTAATAATAAAAAACTAAAATACACAAATGTAAGATGAACAAAATTTACTTCTAGTTGTAATCATTTTAAGGATCATAGAAGTGCTTAAAGATATCACATAAATTATCTCTTATTACTTTTATTAGACTCAGCGGTCTATATTACACGAAAAGTATATAACACATCGTATACAGTGTTAATTTAAGTATTTACTACACATAGCTTAAAACTAGTGCTTGATAGTCGAACTAGACTCTCCGATGTTACTTACCTAATCGGCTTACCGCCCTGTAGTAGGCTTATCTGTTGAAGCTACATCTCGTATTAATTTACAGAGATCTGCTCAAGTTAACAGCATCAAGTAACATCACTATGTATTAATATATAGTATTTCTACTTATCTCATATATAACGAAACGAAACCCCATGTTATATGACTGCGTATGAATATATGACTACCAAAAGAACTTTCCCAACTTAATATATTTATTTCATATGGTGATACATTAAACAACTGTTCGCAATACTCCATGGTATCACTTGAAACACGTCGTAAATCGTTCGATATTATGTTTTTATACAAATTAATCCATGGTATGATCATTGCCCCAGATCTTTTAAAACAAATTAATATTGCTGTTCCCACAAAAATCCCTAGAGTCCCTATACAGAACACT
>DWLS01005013.1:0-13210 GCA_018246255.1 Pachliopta kotzebuea | reverse complement strand
TAAAGGTCTGAACTTAAAACCAGCCCATTCAGTCTTGCTATGGGAGACTGGTAAACTAATGTCTATTCCTTCACTACATCTTTAAAGATGAGTAAGAGGTTACAATAACTAGAACAAATCCAAAAACTTCTTCCGTGTTATCTACTCAACATATTGCATGAGTTAAATTGAATGCATAGTATCACCAATATGACAATTATTATCAGAAGTTGATGTAGAATTTTTTTTACTATAAATAAACAAAACATAAATTTTGTGTATTTTCTTTTGTAATTTAATAAATACTCTAAAATAATGGATAATTGATTTTATAATTTTGTTGTATATCTTCAGGTGACAAATGGGGTGAAGTGGATACTAGATTTTCCTTCTGTGCGGTGATGAGTCTGTCTCTGCTACATCGTTTGGACGCAATTAATGTTAACAAGGCTGTTGACTTTGTACTCAGTTGTATGAATTTTGACGGAGGGTTTGGATCTAAACCAGGATCAGAGAGTCATGCAGGTAATATATTTCATACTTTTAAATTAATGTAATGTTACAGTTATAAAGTTTGTGTGATTAATTTGTACCAGATAAAAAGCTTTTATTCATTAAAAAATTAGAAAATCCCGTAACACATTATAAGTATTACAAACTGAGCTGTCACATAATTTTACCGTTGAATAAAAAAAGCATGAAATATGATTGATGTAACCTGAATCAATAAGAAATGAATTGTACTAAATAGAAATTAATTATTTTTTACCAGGACTAATCTACTGTTGTGTCGGTACACTATCAATTTGCAAGAGGATGGATGCATTGCATGCTGATGAACTCGCATGGTGGCTTTGCGAGAGACAACTCCCAAGTGGTGGACTTAATGGGAGACCTGAAAAACTTCCCGACCTTTGTTACTCTTGGTATGAGAACAATAAACCATCGTTATTTTTAAGTAACTCATGTTTGTGATGAAATACTCTTTCTTAAATAACCAATAGTTTTTCTTTTTTTGTAAATAAAGGATGTAGTAGTTGGTACATTTGTACCAGTAGCTACTTCTATTGTAGTATCTATTATGGTAGAGTAGATCATTGTGTGTATACTACAAGCGCAATATGTTGCTGTTTAGTGTGTCTCATTATCTGCCGTTTTTCTTTAAATGAATATCACAACAATCAATAAATTTCTTAACTGCCAACTCACACTTGACCAGCGTCAAATAATCTTGATTCGCTTCTCAGAAAAATCACAGAATACGATTCGAGGGAAAATAATATTTGCAATTTATTTACTATAACCATGTTTATGTAAATGTATAAATATTAATTAATAAAAAATTTCAGGTGGGTGATGTCATCATTATCGATGTTAAACAGGATTCATTGGGTGGATAAAGAGACCCTAGAGCAATTTATATTAGCGTGTCAAGATGGTGAAACTGGTGGTTTTAGTGACAGACCTGGTGATATAACAGACCCATTTCATACACTGTTCGGTTTAGCAGGATTATCATTGCTGGGGAATACTGACATTAAACCTGTAAACCCGACATACTGCATGCCGCAGGAAACCATTGACCGGTTAAAACTGGAACCTCAAATATTACTAATCTAGGAAAAATGTACTTTAAAATGTGTTATTTTAAGAATAATTTAAATGATTATTTTATATTTTTATGTAATATATATGAATCCAAAAAATGTATTTAAATCTATTTTCGTGTATATACACAAAAATATTTTTTCTTATCAAAAATGAGCAAACATTAGACTCCTCACTTTTGCACTTTATACAGTACCATGGAACTAAGGATTGTAAAGTGGACTGGTTCTCATGTAATGTGAACTTGAACAGAGCGTTTAGTGCATGGAGTCCGCATCCGCGGGTCCTGAGTCCATTGAAGCCTTTATAGTCATAAAAGTGACCAAGAGTACCACCATCAACCAAAAATAAAGGTACATGACAATGCTGTCAGGCAGATACAAAAAAGTCCTGCCATCAAGCAGTAGTTTTTAAATCTTGGGTTTAAAAACCTCATGTACTTCTACTATTTTGCAGTGTATACAACTCTTGTTTTTGCTAACTATGCACCTACCACTCATATAGTAGATAAACAAAAAACTGCTCAATTTCATTAATACAGTTACTATTTTAATGAGAGTAGTTGTGGTATGTTCATGAATATTAATTCTATAGAACCTATTACGTAGATATTTTTTTAAGCGTCTGGTATCGAGACCTTTAAACCATTTATTTTTACTATTTGTAATTGGTAGAAATCTTGAAAAAATAAATAAAGGTTCACATTTAACAAACAACTTTTCTTAATATTTTTTTCTAAAATAAAAAATAAATTATTGTAAAATTATTACCAAAGAATCTTTTTATCTAATAATTATAAAATAGCTTAATTTTTAATAGTTTATGTACAAAATATGTGATAGCTGGCAACATTGCAACAATGTCAACCTTTGAACAAAATCGATCAGCTGTAGTGATAAATGATAAGAATGTAGCTATTATATTTTAAAGTGTTAATAGAAAAAAAATGTTATGAAAATGTGAAACAAATTTAAATTCTCCAAAAAATGCAGAAAATTTAATGAAACCTCTTTCCTTAAATGATAAAGAGATGTTTATTTCTATTGTTTTGAATAATATAACCTAAAAAGATAAATAAAAATATGTGGTTACCATACTATATCCAGTTTTTGATATATTCGGTTGTTGTAAACCTTTTTTTGTTTTTTACAATTTTTATTTACTACGCCGATTTGCTTTTAACGAGCTTTGATCAGAAACTATTGCCGGAGTATGATTTTATTATTGGTAAGATTTTATTACCTTTATAAGAATCTAACATTTTACATTCATCTGAATGGTAAATGATACATATGCATATAACAATTAGGTTTTAATCAAGACTTTTATACAACTCAATATTTTGAGCATAATGCCTCAAAAAAGACGAATTTAAGACCGCGGTAATTTAAACAGGTATTGTTTTATTGAGACTAAAACCTTTTTGCAAACTCCTGCTTGGGTGTACAAATATAACTTACCATAAAATTGAATAACTTTCTAAAATGACAATTTATATGATCTGGGAAATATTATTCTCTTATTCATTAGATAATCATCTGTTAATTTTATTAATATTGAGAATCACTTGTCATGTATGTGGTATTCCCTAGAACCACCTTAAAACATACATTCTTTTTCAGTTGGTGCCGGAACTGCTGGTTCTCTAATTGCTCATAGGATAGCAACCGAAACTAATTTAACATTTGTTGTACTCGAAGCGGGTGGTAGAGGCCATCCATTTTATGATATCCCTGTCTTTGGTCCTCTTTTACATGGAACGATGAATGATTGGCAGTATGAAACGACTCCACAGGAACATGCATGCTTAGCTATGATTGACAGGGTGAGTGTTGTCAAAATTGTCTAAACAATTGATTTTTTGATAAACGGATGTTTGTCACTGTCAGTGTTACAAGTATTCGTAATTCAATACCCATTAAAAAAATATTTTAAATGGCTAGTTGTTTATAAAAAGGTAATTTATTTATTTATTGCAGTTTAATTTAAAATTTCATTTAAATGCCTTCTTTATGCAAAGTTCAGAACTTAAATTTTATCTTAAGGTATTTTTCATTTAAATTGTAACATTCCTTTTAAGCTTCAGGCAGTTGGTAAAAGGAGTATAATAAAATTTATTCTTTAGTACTTTATAAGCGAAATTCTGGAGCTTCAATTTGTTTTTTATTCGTCAGAAATGCAAATTAACTCAAGGGAAAATCGTCGGAGGATCAGCTAAACTAAACAACATGCTCCATTTACGGGGCAACTATTCTCACTACGCGGAATGGTTTCACGGGAAATATAAAGAAGAATACTTCAAAGAACATCTAGATTATATTGAAGAAAATTTTATACATATGGATGAATTGAAATACCAAAGCGAGTTAACTAATGCCATATTAGACGCTGCTAAAGAATTAGGTTATGAAATGTTAAAGGATAACTTTAAAGTAGGATTTCGGAAGAGTCGACTTTCCCAAAAAGATGGCAAGAAATGGACCACATCAGATAAATTGGATTTGAATAAGCACGTAATAACGAATGCTTTGGTAGAGAAAGTGCTTGTAGTCGACGGCAAAAGTTACGGAGTAAACGTATTTTTATCGGGGAAAAGACATACAGTATTAGCTATAAAAGCTGTTATTTTATCAGCCGGTACTTTAAACACGCCAAAGATTCTCCAATTATCCGGCATCGGTCCTAAAAAGCTGCTCGAATCGCTGAACATACCACTTATACAAGATTTGCCCGTTGGGTTAAATTTGCAAGATCACATCGGTTCCGGTTTGGATTTGATTTTACTGAATCAAACATTATCCGTTTCCGCAGCGAATGTAATGAATCCGTTAAATATATTTCACTACTTACAAGGCGAAGGACCGTGGACAAGTCCAGGGTGTGAGGTATTGGGATTCCTGTCGACTAAGAATTCGTCGTCTCCCGACGTTCAGGTAATGGTGCTGCCTGTGGGGATCGCTTCCGACAGGGGAAGTGTTTTACGTAAACGAATAGGTATAACCGATGAAGCTTGGAATTATTTCACGAAAACTTTCGATAAACACACGTCAACATTCTTTACTATTATCTTACATCCTGAAAGCAGAGGTTACGTATATATCAAAAGTAGAGACGCTAATGTACCACCATTAATTAATCCTAGATATTTAAGTAACAAACAAGATGTTGAAACTTTAACTAAAGGTATTAAATTAGCTATGAAACTTATTGAGACTAATTCATTAAAAGCTATTACAGCTCATTTAAACGCAAACCCCTTTCCCGGATGCGGTCATCATAAGTTCTTTTCCGATAGGTACCTGGAATGTTATATACGGTCCTTGACTCTAACGAGTTACCATCCAGTAGGCACGTGTTCAATGGGACTGAAAGGATCTGAAAACGCAGTGGTGGATACATCTTTTAGAGTTCTTAAAGTAAAAAATTTATACGTGGCTGACGGTTCAGTGTTGCCTACTTTGCCAGGTGTAAACGTAAACGCAGCTATTGCAATGATGGCGAATATATTTTTCGAAACAAATGTAAAACACTTACCTCTTGAACTAAATACAGTGCAACTTTGCGATAGATCCGATCAAATAAATCGACACTTTTTAAATCTGTATTCAACTGATAGAGATACACAAATTTATTCAGTTTCCAAAAATACAAATTAGTATTATAAGTCCGATTATAATTTTATCAGTTGGGTTAAGAATATTAAAGATTACAAACTCTTTTTTATTATTTGTAAGTCTCTAATGCCAAAGACCGCCTAGATAGGTGACCAGCTATAATTCTTTTAATAATAACAAACAGATTACCTCTTATTCCCACAATTGGGAAGGACTTACCTCACAATGAGAGAGTCAAGACCATTCACTGTGCCGGCCAAGTGCAGGTTGATAGAAGTTCACATGTTTAAGAATTGATGAACATATCAATTTCCTGACCTACAGCTCTTCACTATCTAAGATATAAAGCAGATCGAGAACCGCAATGATCACATACGGCTCGTTTCCAGAACATGTCTCTCAAGAATCATTAAGTTATAGAATGAATTCCTGCTGAGGTTTTCCAAGGAGCAAGGAACTATAGTATAGAGTCCTAACAGGTCTTGATAAGATTCTTCCAAGGTCGGCAACAAACCAGTGATGCCTCTAGGACTCCAAGCATCTATAGGGTACGGTAAATGCAGCAGGCAAGTCTTGCTACTACTCCTACTTTTCATATCTTGCTTACTAGTCTACTTTTCATATGCTTGCTTGCCTTGTCACCTTAATGATATAAAAAAAGGTGTATGGGTAGTAGTAAAAAATTTCAATAAATGAAAAACAACGCTACAAAAAGACAATAAAACATTTTATTTTATGTATTTAAGGTCACTTCTACACGTAAATATTGCGCACGGTACACTTTGAGCTTTCGTTTCGGAAACAACATTAATAGCTTAAAGTAGAACTACAGAACGAAAGTCACCGATTGTATACACTACATTAATCACAACTTAGTTCTAGACACTAGACTAGACTACAATGGTACCTAAAATGCTCGCGGTTATATACAGAAGTGCACACTAATGTATATATTAATACTTCTACAAACATAGTCTATCAGGAGTTCACAATGTATGAAAAGGATAAAAAACGAATTCTGATTCTTTAGGTCCTTATTGTTGGATCTAGATGGTCTCCATCAACAGGGATAATTTCAACTGATGGACGTCCACTGCTGGACATAGATCTCTTGTACTCCACAAAATACGATCTTATGTTATTTGAATCCAGTGACTCCCAGCTATTATATATCATCTGTCCACCTAGTGGGAGTAAAATGATCACAATCTAATCTTCAACTGCCTGCAACTTACATAAGTCAAAGAAGCGAGTCCAAGACCATGTTCGGTGAAGTTTGGATTAAACCACTTGGATACCGCCCTCTAGTAAATCTACTGTCATAACAGCATTGATATGGCCTGGCTGTCAAGACATGGTGAAAGTATTCTGGATATACCCATCATAATCATCAGCCTCATGATTGAGGTTCAATGTTATCCCATTGTTGATATACATATAAATATAAATTTCATTTAACAGAATTAAACCATAGATACTGCTCAAGTTCTACGTTACAGCGTCATTTTTGTTATAACAAATAATTATAGATTAAACATATTGTACTATTAATTATTTAATAAATATGAAAATTAAACATTTGCTTTTCATTTCTTACACCTATTATATTGCGAGTAAGGAAATTAGTTTTTGTTTTTTCTTAAAATAGACTAAGTCCAAATGACTAGAATATAAGACTAAAAGTTTATATCTAAATTCTATAACATACATATCGACTATTACAGTGATATTCACATATATTTTTTTACAATTAATACAAGGTCTCGAAGGCTTTCAGAAATTTGTGAAGGAGGGCATACAAAAAGCCCTGAGTGTCGCCAGTGCTGGGAATCGAGGCCTTCACTCTCGAATTCAAGGACATTTATCAACCACTGCACAATTCCAAGTGGTAGACTTTATGGGCTTTTATAAAGTAAAAGATCCACAAAATTGCAAATATCAAAAATTTAGGTCTCAAATTGATATTTTTGTACGTTAGCTTTTAACATTTACGTTGTGTTCTATAAAACAATATTTAAAGCGGATAATAATTTTTAAAGAAAAGCTTTAAAATAATCTATGTGATCAATTAAAAAAACGCTTCGAATATAATCATATCAATCTTTTCATCTTCTGAGGAACCAATTTCAAGATCATTTTAGTAAAATAGTTCAGTAATTTTATAACGCGGTTTCTGTCGCTCGTATAACACGTGTTTTTCGCCATATAATGCGAGGGTTTCCTGTATATTTATGTACTGTGAAATTTATAATATTTTGTACTGTTCATAATTATTTTCGCGTAGCTTAGCAAAACTGATTTTTTTTCGTTATGAAATCAAATTATTTTATAAAATTTGAGTTGCATTTTTTGGAATTGTAAGAACATTGCTGATAGATATTTTGTTCATAACATAGATTTTTCTTAATATTCTATTTAAATCCCCTTTAGCGAGAAAAGTTATACACACATCATTTCTACATAACGCGTTATACAAGAATATTCCTAAAACGCTTAACCAATTTACCTTGTTATAGGAGGGATTACAGTTCATCAAAATCCGGTCATTGTAATTTGTGTATGTTATATATACAATATATCATAGGTATACATTAGTTAAAAATCTATCCATTGTAGACGGGACGGGAAAGAAAGGACGGAAGATATAATACATACATACAGACGTTACTTATTATTATAGTTATTATATAATACTACACTTTTAGTCACAACGTTTTATGTTACTACATTAATTTGTGCACAATAGCAACACGTATAATGTAATCGAGAGCTTCGCTAAACTACTGTCTTCCAGTTCAAAGTATTTAGTAAAATTACTGGGGTAACGAGACTTAATATCTCATGTCTCTAGCCGCAGAACGCATTGTCGTGCTGTAATTTAACCCATCTATCAACACATTGCAAAAATTATTAGCTTAAACACATTCTCTCGTCACCTAATCAATTTAACATTTGTCTACTAATTTAATTTATCATTGATTGCATTTGTTATTAAAGTAATTTTTTAGTTTTACACAATTAGTTAGTCATTTAGTTAAAAATAATCAATGATTTTATAAGAACGCTTAAAGAATTTCTATGAAACTCATATCAACATACAAATATGTATTATGACAATATTACTTAATAAATATTTAGAATTCACTTATTGATTATATTTTAGTGTATACATAACGTTATTTATTTGTGCTGAGCAAATATATTCACAATGCAGCTTCTGCATACAAGTAATACTGGACGGATGATCTGATGTTATTAAGGCCTTTTCAAATACAATCCCATAATAATATTTGAGATATATAAAAATACTCTAAAGACTGATAAAAACTGTGACATGTTATATTATATAAACCAACAGTAATTCATACCTTTTCTCTTTTTTAACAGGCATCTTAATGTTCCTTCTGTTGTATCTCGGCCTTCTCCACTTTAGCCAAGTCTGACTGACTTCATAACTTTAAAACTTATAAATACTAAAGACTTTGTACATTGTACTTCATAATACTGAGCGGTAAAGGTCATATATTACATACAAATAATACTAAAACACTGTCTAACCTATTTTTCAAATTATACAGGAACTACGCAGTTTTATACTTTACTAAAGAAATATTGATTAATGTAAAATCATGTATTACCTTTTGTTAGACACGTTTCTATTAAAATATCTTTTTTCATAAGCAACGGACCAAATAAAGTAGCTTTCTTTTAAGTAACCATTGTAGAGCAACATTGCAATAAAAACAGATTGAGCTTTTTCTTGAGCAAACTCCCGAACAAAGAAAATTAAAAATGTATTATAAGTTTTCTAATCTTTCGCATTAAAAACTACTTTAAGTATTTAGGCGTTATATATTCACTAATTACTTATTAGGACTTTTATAATGAACGATAACTAAATCGTATTGTATTCACTAAGTAATCTCCGTAAAGCACAAAGTTTAACACGATTTTTGTTATTAAAAATTCTTAAAGTTATCTACAAAAAAAATATGTAAACAATTATTTTTCGATGATTTTTGCAAACACATAAACCGGAAAATTACTCAAAATTACTTACTTGAAACAGGAATCCAGATAATTATCGAGCATGTCGAGTTGTAAGTCGTCCCAATCCGTAGGGTTGAGGAGTAAAGAAGTAAGATCGTCCGGATCAGGGTCCGTAATGAGAGGAGGTGGCGCGACCGGCTCCACAATAACGTTCGCACCAACATTCGTTTCGACCTCCATCGCCGGTATTGTTTGAAGATCGAGACTGAATTCGGGGAGATGCAGAGCAACGGGCTGCCCTAAGTCGCTCATATCATCATCTACCAATTGAATATTCGGTATGTTTGTTACCGCGATTGTATCTTCGTTCGGTTTGAGACTAGTAATTATTGCGTTTGTCTTCTTCTTTTTGTGCGGCCTGCTCGAGATGCGCTTCGTACCTTCGAGATGTGCTAGATCCAGCTTCCAAAAACCACCTTTGCCGGGTTCGTGTTTTGATCGAGCAACTTTAACGAAGACTTTGTTTAATGATAGATTGTGACGTATTGAATTCTGTAAGGAAATTAGAATTTGTTTTAAAATATTTTGTTATTGTGTCTTAATATATTTATTGCCGTGACGCTCATTGTTTTCAAACAGAGAAACCGTAAGTTACTGTGTGAATGCAGAAATAGAATGGTAAGTACCTAGTCGGTATCCACCAAGGAACCACTACTAATGAAATCACTAATAACTTCGAGATCTATCCTTTGTTTAGAAAAAATCACAGAAAACTTTTATTAGTTTACAATATGCAGACATATCATCTTTTATAACATTGAACAAGTGAAAAAAAACTAAACTTATTTTATACTACGTGTTCAGATATTAATTCAAGAATTCTATTAATTATTTATAAGAAACGTACCATATACTAGCGAGCGAGTGACTCGCATAAATCCTAATGAAAACAGTTTGCGTTAGAAAACTACTAAAAACATGATATTGCAAAAGGCGACTAAATCCACGCGTAATGGAATGTAAAGTACAGATATTTTTGATCAGGGAAATTCATTATAACGCGCTTATCGTCCTGCTCCCTGCTGATGATCGCGTTGTATGTCCAATATATTTTAACCATATTCAATTACGTGTTATCTAATCGCGCGACGCAGATTTACCGGTTGTTAGAAACAGATCGGATTCGCTGCTGCTCAAGCGATAAGTCGTACCTGCCACGTGGGGTCCGCGTTCCGGTAATATTTGAAATTCTCTTTTATCCACGAGTATATGGCTGAGAGCGTCATTTTGTCGTTATTATATCTCATCGCCATGCAAATCAGAGTGCTGTAGGAGTACGGAGGCTTCTTCTCGCTGTTCGTCTGGTACTCCGCCTTGTTCTCCATAAAGTCTTCCTGACACTTCGCGATCGTTTGGTTGAATTTGTGCAGCCTCGTATTCTGCGGTTGGCTTTTGATCTGCGGGTTCGGGGAAATCGGCAGCATTGGAAACTGCGGTACTGACATTATATTCGTTATATTCTGCAGCCAGTTTAGGTTCGTCAAATCCGTCTCTTGCTCATTCTCTTCCTGCACCGGTCTCTCGGATGTGTGCTTGACCAATTTCTTCTTAGGCACTTCTTGAGATGGAAGGTCGGTGACGACTGATGACAAGTCATCGCTTACGACGATCTGGTCCACGCTCTGCACATAAGACTCCGGCTGTTCGTACACATACTCAATCTCGACCGTGTGAGAGGATTCCGGCACTGCACTGTCCACGGTGAAGTATGTACCACCGCACTGCTCTCCGGCATCTCCGTAAAGGTTGAGTATCGTCGTATCGAGCATTTCGCCCGACGCCGGCGACAGTCCCGATGTGATGTGCATGCTGAACTACATCCCTAGAACGATTGCCGCAAATCTATGAGTCACGGGTGAATCACCGGATTTCGTGGTAGGAATAGCGCTGGCTGTGGGCGTTAGACGGTGCCGTTTGGCCGTGTTCGTGAGAAGTGGTGGGTTGTAGCGGTGTTAGAGACGGCGGACGGCGATCGATCGGCGCGGACGGTGTGACGTCGCGACGGTCAGCTCCCCCCTCGCTAGTCGTTGTGCTGGCTGTATGCCGTGTGCCGTGTGCCGTGCGCGCGTGCCGGCGTCGCGGTGTATTGTGAGGGCAGGTGCGACGGCCCCCATACTGCCGAACAGGTGGTGCCGATCGATATCCCACCGCTCGCAAGAAACTGGCCCGCATCGCCGATAGCTATGGACAATTAGTCACGGTTATCGGACGCCGGGGACTTATCGCCTAGACGCTGCGGGTGCTTCCTACTAACGAACTCGCTAATCGAGGACACGGCCAGAAGGTTATGAAATAAGGCCGCTGAGGAATCCTCAATGAATTTTAACCATTGTTTTTTTCTCAAGTTAATTTGACAATTTATCTCCATTTTACATATAAATGAAGAAAAAACTACATATAAAATAAGAGTCTATAAAATTTTCTTTCTTCGTTGATTATCTTATTTTTCCCACATCCACAATTATTAAAACAACGCTTAATTCTGTAGCAACTCTCTCTCTCTCTACGTGGCATTTATTATTCCCATCTGATGGTGGGGTCTGCCTTTCTGGTCTTTCTCTTCCACTTCGCTTTGTCGGACGCGTCCTCTTCGGTAGTCAAGTTTTAACGAGAGAAGCGTATCAAGGAGTTTTTCTGTAGCAACTCAATTATTGTATTTTGGAAAACGACAATGTATACATATAGCTATATATAAATATTCTTATACCCATACATAAATGTTATTATAGCCACATAAAGACTGATGAACTTCATATAAAATTATGTTTGTTTTAAACAAACAGCGGCGGCAGTTGCCCCTTAAACAAACAAGCTCTCAATTAAGTCTAGTGCTAGTCTTGTATAAGAGTGTTTGTTAATGTACTTGTCGTAAAAAGATACACATCCAATATCTGTCTGTAAAATTAAAAAGCAAGTGTAGATTATGTCTTAACACTTTCATTCAAAATTACTCTGTGTAAGTGTGACGCAAAAGAGATAACAATATGAGTGATGAGTCAAGTTTTAACGAGAGAAGCGTATCAAGAAGTTTTTCTATCGATGTAGTGAAGTAACAATATAGTGCGAATATCATACGGCAAATAGGAAGAAAATTAAGTGTAAACGCAAGCGCAGTTTGAAACGTCCGCCTACCGAGTGGATCGTCAACCTGCTTAAGGTTGCAAGGAAGCGTTTGATGCAAGTCGCATAGGAAATTATTTGGGAAGACTTATATTGAGAAGTGAACGATGATAGATTGAAATAACGATGATGAGAACAGCAATCTTATATTTTCTTTTTAAAAGTATTACACATCGACGCTTTTAAAAAAAAATGTTTACGACAAAAGTATAAATATCTGAAACTTTAGGGGTTTTTTTTTAATCATTAACAAAAACCGTCATGAGAATTTTCCCGCCATTTCCAACCCCCGTGTAATGCAGCTTGCTTTTAAGGTGCTGACTTACCGAAGCGTAACGCAATGGCGGTACCAGTCACGAATCCTGTTTTAAAATAAAATTAATTCCTTTTTGCAATTCAATCATTATAATATCCAAATCAATGTGTGTCGTAGGGTTAAAATCACAATGTGTACTTTTTATCGATTATAGTTTTATGTAGTCATCCTTTTCGGTATTGGTAATTGTTCTTGTAAACCCTGGTTATATGTTAGTCTAGCTGAGTTATAACCGCACCACAAAAATCCATAAAAGCCGGTTGTGCTGGCTAACATTAATAACACTCCTCAGAAAGGTAAACCATATTACGTGATAGTAAACGGAAATAAACAGCGGAACTTCCAACATAACCTTTAACCTGACAGATTCTCGAATCCTTAACACTAGATTATACCAGACCAGTCAAATTGACTGGTCCTGCAAGTTCAATATAAAATAAATAAATAATAAATAAAAATATATTTATTAGTCACCACAAACAAAACAAGTTACAGAGATAGTATTTCTAGGTAGTAATATATT
>DWLS01005012.1:0-13210 GCA_018246255.1 Pachliopta kotzebuea | reverse complement strand
CACAAGACGGTACGTCTTTGCGTTTAAATTTGTGTAGATATTGGCCAAAGCCTCCGTGTCCGGTTAGAGCCTGAACACTTATAGATTTTTATCAAGGGTCTCTAAAGTCCATTAATTGAAAAAGTCTTCTGAAGTCATTAAGCATCTTATTTCGAAATTTTTCCTACACGTCTGACTACCATATTCATTTTTTAAATATGTAACTGCTATAGCATTGTTGTAATTGGGCTTTAAAAATATGCCACAAGCAAATTTCTCACCAGGCGCTTCACCATCTTCATCGCCTGAAATCACTTCTCCATGTTACACAAAATGATCGGATGCAGTACTTTATCTTGCTGGTAAGTATGATTGGATTCATTCACGCATAGCCCTTCCAAACATTGTCATTATGTTTCTTCGTTTTTACTTTCTTTATGGTTGGTTATAACTCCTTCTATAGAAACCCTCGAAACCTTTAATAACAGCCTTACTAAGTAGCACTTTAGTTCTACTCTTAATAACTTGGAACTCTAGGTTACGCCTAAGTCCGTACGTTATTCAAGTTTATGAAAATACAATTATTCTCATTTCATTAAATTTATCTGTCAGAGGTTTATTCTATAATAATCAGATTATTTAATGTTTTTTTTATTTGCCTTTAGTTATTACTCAATCGTTTCTCAACTTTAATGTAATGAGAAAACTCTTCATTAATGGAACTGTAAGTGTTTATCAAAAGCTGTAGGTACACTGTGATAACTAAGCGATCTTTCATTACCACTGATGAGATTAATCATTAGAAACGACGAAAAAACGCGATGAAATCGAGTACATTTTTAGTTTTATTAAATAACTTAATTACATTTAAATATTAAAGGTAGTCAGGGTAAAACATCAGGCCTAAGAAGCAAGTCACTTTGAACGTTAATAATTTCATCAGGCGCTGCCTTAAAAACACTCACAGTAAGTAGCGACGTCGTTTAAAAAAAATACCAGGGGAACGGCGGGAGCTCGAAATAAATTCTAAACATCATTATTTATCGACACGAAATATTATGTCGCGAAATAAATGAGCGCCATCAAATATCCTTTAGGGTGAGGACAAAGGAGAGCAGCAGGCGACACGCTCTTGGGGAGTACGCTCTAGATCACAGGGAAACGTACGGCGGGGCTTCGTGTAGCCCTTCAGATGAGTTGTCATAGGAGCAGAAGTTGCAATCTTCGTAAGTATACCCCCCTCCCCCATACATGTAAAAAGGTGTATGTTTAAATTACGCAGTGCAATAACAAATATTATATAATTAAACAATATTTTTTTATTATGAATCGACAGAACGGATTAGGGGTCCACCTGATGGTAAATGATACACTTGCCTATAATGTCGCTCTGGTTAAGATGGTTTACATAGCATAATATTGTGATAGTCGCTTTGAAATGTCACCATCATCATCAAGATCATCAGCCTTTTTCAATCCACTCTTGGATATAGGCCTTCCGCAATGTCTTTCACCAAATGCGGTTCTCAGCTTTTGGCATCCACCTTCCTTTCCTTCATTCTTTAAAACGCAACGTGTTAATTCTCTTTTTCAAGCGAAGTATGGTAAAAGGAAATAGTATAATAGAAATAAAAAAATTAAAATGACTTAAACATGCCTTGGCTGATACTGAAGAACAAAGGGGATAATTAATAAAAAAATCTCGTTATCCCAGTAATTTCACTAGCTTACAAAGCATTTCAAACTGGAAGACAGTAGTGTTTGTATGCTGTAATAGGAGCTACGGTGATACCTACCTATACGGTCTCCGGCGATAGAAACCGACCACTAGTATAGGAGAGTAGTGAATATAGGAATTAGTATTTTACTTGTTACAGAAATAAATTTCATGTTATGTATTAAAATGAATGAAACTAAGAAATAAAAGTGTTTGTCAAGAGAAATGTCTACTGCTGGAGAATCTCCCTCAAAGATCTCCACTCCGATTGGTCCTGCGGTATCTGCATCCAGCGGTCTCGCGCGACCTTCACCAGATGGTCGGCCTTCCATCATTGCGTTTATCGGTATGCAGTCGTTACTCCTACCTTTCTGTTCTATCGGCCGTCAGTTCTTTGGGCAATGTACCTTACTTGTGCATTCCTCATTTTTGATTCGACAAGAAGAGATACTTCGAGCTGAGCCCTCTCTTTTGCCCTGTGCCTCTGAGACTTTTTATAAGGCCCATATTCTTTCATAGATTATTAGTTGCTTATTCACTATTAGGTTGACGAGACTACCTTGGACTACTTTATAATGTGCAAATGCATCACTCGGCTATTAGGTGAACTACTTATACCACTCACCTTCGTAGCAAAATAATAGGAAACGATCCAACAGTAAATACGTCCCACTCAATCCGCAGCCGGGGCGTCTTGAGAGACGGAACCATTCGAGTGCAATGATTTACGCCGCTATCTCTCTCTCCTCCCTTGTCACGTCGCTTTGAAACGACAGGCGTGGGGGAGAGGTGGGTTTTGGGTTCATGTGAAAATCAAACGTTACGAGGTAAGTCCCATAAAAAAATTTATAAAATCACCTGATAAATATTCGAGCATTTTGTAAGAAAATATTAGATCGTTTTGCCGTTCATTCATAAAGACCCCACAAATGTTTCTTGTTTCTATTTGACTAGAAATATTTTGTATTTTATAATGTTATAATTTTTATAATAATTTGTAATATTCCTCATTTTATAAAAGGTTCTGTATTCTAGTAAAATTACTGTGGTAACGAGACCTTTGCTCTCAAAACGACGAGCACAATGTGGTTCTATATATCATCTTAACCAGCGCCGCGTTGTTATGGTCAAGCGTATCACTTAAACCCAAGTGAACGCTTTGCTCGTACCGTCGCACAAAAAAAATGAGACAGTATGAATTTTAATATACTTTTTACTGTTGCTCAGTGTGCATGGAAAATTTTCTTTTATTCGCTCCGAAAACATGACGATCAGGCGTTCATCTAATGGTAAGTGATCGGTATATAGTAATCACAATCAAAGGTACCTAATGAAGTCTGTATGTACATGTATATATAAGTACGTATATGTACTAACCATAATTTTTTTTGTTTTCAATCTAACTTTCTCACTTCACGTACCACAGCATCTCCCATCTCCTACGTTGACTGGTAGAGAAAGTCTATAGGCATTAAGTCCGCCTGTTGGACTCTAATTTTTAGTGTATCGATAAAGTTTTTCAATAAATAAAATTAATAACTAAATTTCCAGTAGAAGTGAATTTTAAAACGGTTCAGGCACCTTTTGAATTATGTGAATAAAGTAACAGCTGTTTTGTTAAGCGCAAAGAGGAGCAATAAATGTTATTTCATATCTTCACTTAAATCTGTGTCGGTCAGGTTGCTTACATATTTATAAGAATGTACGAAAATATAAATATTTAAAGAGTACTCTCACGGAGCCATAAATTCACCTCGGTTGACAATTAATTTCTGAGCTATTTATGAACTTTTGTGAAGCACCTTTTCCTCTTAGTTGCCCATTTCGTTTTCACGTTTTAGAACCGTTTGCTGGGTCGACATTTTTGCTAAAAAGTTTTTCAACGTTTGTTACTTTTTGTTTCATTCGTCCGCCAAAGTTGCCGTCTTTTGAAATTATAATGAATACAGCGACCGAGTTTTAGGTGGTCCGTTGACACAACCATTAGTCATCGAAAGAAGCAATCATCAAAGGGCCCCCTTTTTAATTATGTAAAATCTGTACCATTCATTAGCTACCTCCTCCGCGCTCGAGGCTCTTCCTCCACCTCCCTCTCATTTTAGCTGAATGAACACAATTATTTACTTGGAAATTATGAAACGCGGGTGATAGATAGCTCTATCTGTTTCAATTTCTCTAAAGCAAAGCCGGGATTCCGACGTTTTGTCAACGAAATCCGTATTGGACAGGTACAGAGATATTTTTTAACGTCATCTTGGTAATATTGTTGAGACAACGAAAAATAATAGGATACCGCCGCTGGTTCATCAATTATGTTTGTTTTTCATTACTTACCTTAAAATTCAGCTCACTCTTCATGAAAAACGTCTTTTGGACGGTCATTAAAAGAATTTTGAATTAATGCGCACAAATTTCGTTACGTGGGGTCCCACACAACAGGTCAGGGGTCAAGTCAACCACTCCTGGTCGTGGTGCATCTTGCTAATCAACGAACGAGGTTCTGTTTCCCCACCAACCCGCATTGAGCCAGCGTGATGAGAGATATCACTATTATTGGGTAAGGCATATGTCCAGCAGTGGATGTGTATGGCCTGATGATGTTGATAATACATATATATTGTCTTTAGGCGTATTTTAAGAGTTTATTGAAATAATGCTTATATTATATTGAAATTTGAAAAAGACACTTGAAGTTCGTTTGTTAGTGTTCAGTTTAGGTTTAACTTTAGCTTACTTTATAAGTGCAGTGTGTAATTTAAACTTAAGCCATTATAGAAGCAAACGCTTTAGTCAGTTTTCTCTTTGTTTAATGCTACAATTTTATAATAGTATTAAGGAAATCCTTGAAGTCGTGATAGCCAAATTATTTGAACGCCGGCTTTCCTCTCAGAAGGTATCGGGTTCGAATCCGGCCTGGACCAATGAATTTTTCAATTTATTTACAGTTAGTATAACATCAACTAATATGCTTTGACGGTGAAAAAAGACATGGTGAGGAAACCTACATATCTATGTGATGACCATCTGTAGTCAGACTAGTATGTGAAATCGAAAAGGCAAGGGCAAACCACTCCATTATAAGTGTCAAGAAAGTCGTCATGTGTTTAATTGCACATGATGACCACAACCCTCAGTCATGAGGTAATACGACTTAGAAGAAGAAGAAATTCCTACACTCGGTGGACCGAAGATCTAATGAAGTTAGGGAGAAATTTGTAGGACGGATTACAGCGGAGATCATTGAGAAAGGCCAATGTCTAACAGTTTTTTTTTAATATGTAAATGATATGCTTTACCATTACAATGAGGCGGTGGTTAAGATGGTATACTCTGCACCACATTGCGCTCGTTGCCTTGAGGCATAGGTGTTAAGTCTCGTATAAAAATTCCTTACCTTGCAACTCCTTTGAAGTCGGAATACAGTTATATTTGCATAGTACTGTTCGTCAACTCCAATAGGACCTGCGGTGGTACATACCTAAATAGTATCCGTCCATGGAGACCTAACACAAGTAGTAGTCGAAGTCTATATGCTTTACATGATGTTGATGGATAAAGTAGTAACACGATCTCGTGATGTATCACTATTAGAAACGGTTTATTTCCGATTCGTCCTATTGTAAATCTCGGAAAGGCGATAGAGAAAATTGTCTGGTCGATTTGAACCCGACGACTGCGGCGTGTCGATTATCAATTCAACCCGTTCACCGCTAGTTGGATGTCAATATTCATTTAGAGCGTGGCCACGGTGGCAGTGGCGGTGGCAAGCGTGATTTGTCGCTCGCCCCGACGCTGGGGGGTGGCGGCGCGACACCACGCTACGCGAATACCAAACAGGGGCAGGTCTCGCCGCTGAGCGAATACATCGCTTTCAAATCGTTTCCATATTAATAACTTATCTATTACCTTTTTTAACCTATTAATTTTTTAACTATCTTCTTCTCAAATTGTCTTTCTAATTCGGCGAGGTGACGAGACGAGCAAAGCGTTCACCTGACGGTAAACAATACGCTTGCCTACAACAACGCGGCTCTAGTTAAGATTGAATACAGTACACCACATTTCCCTCGTCGCCTTGAGACAGTCTCAAATCTCGTTACCCCAGTAATTATACAAGAGTACAGCACCCTTCGAATTTCTGCTGATTAGAATTTGGCGGTAGAAATAAGAACTGCAGTGGTACCTAGACTGTATACGGCGACCTACCACCAGTACTACAAGTACCTTCATAATACAAATCCGATGGTTATCCACTGCATCACGCAGATTCAAATATTTACTAGTCATTATAACAAATTTGAGTTATTTATATTTCGTAGGTCTTTCTCTTACAACAGTTAATAACCATCGATTGTGATGATGATGATTTTTCATAATTTATTTATGCAACATTAGTATACTTTGTTATTAGTATCGGAAATTGATATTAGTAACGACTCCGTTCGTTCAGATTTAACTACCTTTTATGAGTGGAAGGGGTGTGCGAGGGTTCATTATAAAAAAGGTTTTAAATTTTCATCCTAGAGGGATTTTTAAAAAAAATCCTTTACATAATCTACCTTTTTGTTTATATATGTGTATGTGGATTTACTTTCACGTTTCCTTAATGTAAATAAAAAAGACTGGAAGGTATAATAGTTTGTGGATAATAATCTCTAAAGGTGTAAAAGCTTGTTAATATTTCTGCGTTTATTTATGATCCTATAGTTTTTATGTAATACATTTAATTTGCCACTAGATGGCGATGCTTCATATCCATTCTATACCTTTCAATTGATATTTATATCAAATATTATTATTTAAAAGTCTTCTCTCCTAATAATCTTGATTAAAATATTAGGATTCTTAACGTTAGTTATTTTTTAATTACATCATAAAAAAGTGATTTTTAGGAATGTCTCTCGTATCACATCGTCCATAATCTTTTGACTAGATTTTATTAAATTCAAAGTAGATTGAAATTAAATTCCTGTCAAAGGAACATAAGAATTAGAAAAACTTAATTAAAATGCTTTGCTATTGAAGAAAATATATTAGGATATTTCAAAATCTAGTATTCTTAGAAAAATTAGCTCCTTAGTCTGATTATTTTTAAGAATTTTTTCAGACACCGTTTTATGTATTGGTGTTAGGTCTACGTTACTGAAAACCGTCTAGGTGGTTACCAGCACAGCTCCTTTTGCAGCTGACAAATAGTCATGTGGATACAATACCGTGTTCCGCTTTGAAGGGTGCTGTATGCTAGTGAAATTACTGCGGTAACGATACTTAACACCTTACGTCTCAAGGCAACGAGCGCAATGTGTAGCTGTGTATACCATCTTAACCAGATCCTGGTTGTTATGGGCAAGCGTATCACTTACTATCAGGTGAATCTTACAAAAACCCTCACTCTCCAGACAACTTAAGATATTATTTTTTAAATATTTGTTCTCAGTTTACATTATTTTTACTGATACATGTGTTATTCGCTTTCAGATTTTTCACAGTACATGGGCGATATGGAGGTTCAAGACTATAAGGCTTTAACGGGAGGAACAGACAGGTTGGTACTTAGCAGTATCACAACATATTGTTATTTGGTAATTTCAATATCATATTAACTGTTACTAGTAATTAAACAATTATACATTTAATTTATTATTTAAAAATAAATGTACTTCTCTTAAAGGTGTACTTCTCGTAAGGAAGTTAATTGACGTAAAGCAATAGCTTAGAGGATTCTGTACACTTGCTGACGAGTACATCCTTTTTTTTTAATTTCTTTTCTTCCGTGATCATCCAGAATTCCGCCATTCGTCAAAGTGCAATATCATCAAATCACTGTAAAAGAAGTTCCATGATTCGAGCAGAGGGAAAAGAGGGAGAAATATCACAACGCGAACTTCGCTTTAGGGTAGGGCGAGTACTTCACAGGTTCGTGCCACATCTAAGCTATACTTTATTAATAATTCGAGCTACGCCTATTCAAAATTAACTGAAAATATATATTTGTAATCTACAGATTATATATTTATATATGTTAAAGATTTGTTCAAGGTGAATGTTACAGATAATGATATTAGATAAATGATCTATATGATGAAATATTTCATCAGGAAGAAATATCAGCTGTAAGTATAAAAAATTTGTTTACTGTTCTGAATCTTGAATATCATAGATCCAAATAATATTAACAACGAAATAATTATAAATCCTTATTTAAACGACATTGTCCGTCTGTCCGTCAACAATTTTTAATCTCGAGAAATACAAGGGGTAGGAGCTGGTGCTGAAATTTGGCATACAGACAGATCTCGCTTAGATAAGATCAGAGCCGTTGGAATTTTGTTGGTCGGGTTCTCAAGTTGTGGGTGCCCAAAGTTTCAGAATTTTGTATGGGCTATTTGGTATAACTAAATTAGTTTTATCAATGAAGGCATTAGAAACAACAAAAAAATTTTTTGGTTGTCTTTATACCAAAATTTCGTCATAAGCTGATAGACATCCACCGCAACTCACAAGACTTAAGTTAATCTCACCAGATCGTGATGCACTATGCTAATTAACGATCGAGGCTCTGGCTCTCAACCAACTTGCATTGGGCCTGCGTGGTGGGAGATGGCTTAAATCCCCCCATTACTGGGAGAGGCTGATGATGATACACTCAAAAAATTTATTAAGTATTTCACCTAATTAGCACTCCGTTAGTATTTTTGATTTGTATTGGTTTTTACCATTATCTCTTTCGTTGTATCGCGCTGTCTTGTTTATAGCTTCTGGTGTTGTGTGGAGCACGCTTGACGTTTTTAGTAGCGGCATCTTGTGCCGAGTCACTCAAGACGTATTTCATGGTACGTCGACTCACGAAATGATATTGTCGGAAATATGATTTGAGAGAGTAACAAATGTATTATGTACTGCAGTCTCCGTCGGGCTGAGCATGTGTTTGATCCTATATCGGCCGTTATACGTTTTGCTATTGAAAAATATCATTGCCTCTCTTTTACACTCCTACATTTATGACGAAAAGGACGATTGAATATACCACTTTTGCTATTTATCATAATACTGGCGACTTCAAAGTAAAATGACGGTCTTATTGAGATAGATAAACTCTTTACTGCGCACAAAATAGTACAGTGAATTAACTAAACTTATAATGTAAATGTGGGCAAAGGCGGCCTGGTCTTATCTCTATAAGTGATCTATACCAACCAACCAAGAGATAATAAAAATAAATTTATAAATGAAAGCAAGGAATGTTTCTTTGAATTGAGAATATTATTTAATCCCGGTCTATTCCTTTTATACCGTCAAACCATTTCTTCAGCTGTTGACCAGAAGGATGTTTTTCAGAAATCTCATCCTTCAGGACCAACCTTGGAAACTATCCAAATGCATCCTCTTTGCAGATTTGTTTTATTGGAAAATCTATGTTGATGGAGACCGTCTGAGTACATACTACCGCAACTCCTATTGCAGGCGACAATGAGTACTGAGCAAACTTTACGGTGTCTAGGTTTAATAAGTTGTAAGCTAGTGAAATTACTGGGGTAATGAGACTTAACAACTCGCCTTAAGGCGACGAGCGCAATGTGGTGAAGTGTATACCATCTTAACCCACACCAAGTTGTTACGGGCAAGCGTATTGCTTTCCATAAGATGAACGCCTTCCTCGTCTCGTCGAATGAAAAATGTATGGTTACTGTAGTAATACTAATTACTATACACATAGACGACTAGGTGGATAGACGATATAATCGTGTTTTGTGGAGTACTTTACAAGAGATCTATGTCCAGCTGTGGACGTCCACCGTTTGAAATGATGATGATGAAAGACGTCCACTGTTGAACGTAGGTCTAGTTTAGACCAAGAGTGAATGCCTAAGTGTTGATAAATATGAATTATTCATAACAAATCTGAATTGGTACTAATTTTTCTAGAAATCGTTGATCGCTATCTCCTTCTTACAAGGGTCTTTGTGTGTGGTTCAAGGACCTCGTTATCCAAACTCGAGAGGAGTCGGTTTTATTTATATCTTTATACACGATATATACAAAAAAAAGTTTCATTAGTACGATTTTTTTAATAATAACATAACATAAAATCGACATCCGATCATTGAATGTAACCATTCATTATATAGTCATTGATTACAAAATCATTTCTATTTACAGGTAACTGTTTTACGTAATGTAATAATTAAGATTAATGTTTCCATTGCTGGGACTCGAAGCTACTATCCCTTACAAGCAGAAAGTTTTTTTTTTTATCGTTCCCCTGCGTGGTTTGGGTCAGGGCGTAGTTCATACATACAAGTTCTAGCATCCATTCAGTTTTGCTAACATACATACCGCTAATTTTCATCATACTTCCATAGCTCTCGTTTAAAGTGAAGAACGTCTTCTTACACATTTATAGCTAGATAAACCTGAAAGAGACCTGAAAAACATCCACTCATAAAAAAGGCTGAAAAAATAACAATTAAAACAATTTTAACAATTATAAACACAACAATATTCCAATAATTAACAATTTTGAAAACAGCCTTCAGTGTCATCTTTATTTATAATTTAATAGGTCTCTTATTCTAGCTTAGCCTCATATCACAGTTGTCATAGATTAGTTTATTTCATATATCTTACTGCGTCCGGTTTTTGTCTATGACATCGGCTATCACTTTTTTGGCAAATTGCAGGAATATCCGACAACTCTCGTCTTCACTCATCAGAGAGGTGATATTACCCGCGCATATTCTTCTACCTAAGACTACCTCGTAGTCATTGCGCTCCCTGCCATATAAAGGACAGGAGGTGATCACATGCACAGCGGTCTGGTCCACCGCTGAGTCACACAGGTAAGAGGGGCTCTCCTTGCACTTGAACCTGTGCAAGTACTCGGAAAACCCCCTGTGCCCGGTGAACATTTGGACCAGAACCGCATCCAGCTCCAGCCGGCTACAGTTTGTTACAGACCGTCTTATTGCAGCCGACAAACTGTGTTCTGATTTAAAAGGGGTAGTAAGCTAGTAAAATTACTGGGGTGACGAGACTTAACTACTTATGTCTCAAGACGAGTGTAGTGTCGTGCTGTGTGTATTATGTTTACCAGCAACTCGTTGTTATGAGCAAGTGTATTACTTTAGCCCTTTAGTCGCGGACTGCCGAGAATAGGACTGACGTAAGCCCTGCCTGTCGTAGAAGAAGACTGAAAGTATTTTGGGTTCGCAGACTTTGAGTGTGGGGGCCTTCACTGTACATTAAGTGAGCCCGGGTTGAGTAAGTACAAAGTAGTCTCGTATTTTGTTGTAGCATACTGTTTATGCTGGGGAAGGCTACAGCTCTCCCCGGGATGTGCTTTGTAGAGGAAGGCGTCGGTGAGTTCCATAAGAGATTTTGGGGCCTTCCGCAATGCACTGAGGATGACCACCGAAGGGATTTTTGTGGGTATAAATCCCATATAACCATGATTTCTCCCCATAGGCAGGGTGTCTTTTGAAGATTTTCCCTGCGGCAAATTAGTGTATTACTTACCATCGGATGAATTTGCTCGTATCGTCGAATGAAAAAGAAAAGTCATTATGCGTTTGCATAAACGTGTGCGCAATTGGCACAGCGGCCAAATGATGCCCAGGTCGCAGGGTATTTTTGTGAATCAAAAGTATTTCTTCGAAAATAAATTTATTCACCTGTTTTATTAACCGTGGACCGTATCTCCGCTGCCAAGCGTTCGGAAATGACGAATGAAGGTCAAGGTTAATGATTTTTTATGATAATTAATAGGTGACGAGACAGTTTAAGCGTTCACCTGATTGTAAGTGATACGTTTGCTCATAACAAGGCGGCGCTGGTTAGAATGATATACACAGTACCACATTGCGCTCGACACCTTTAGGCTTAAGTTGTTAAGTATCGTTACTCTAATTTCACTAGCATACAGCACCCTTCAAACCGGAACGTAGTAATGCACTGTACTATTTGCCGGCTGCAATAGGAGCTGCGGTGGTACCTACCTAAACGGTCTCCGGCAACACAGACCTACCACTAGTATATAATATTATAGTAATTACCTTAGTATGTTGTAGTTACTAAGGTAGTAGTAATAGTAATAAATGTTTCCTTATTACTAAACAATGATTAATAAATGGAACTTTAAACTGATGATTAGTAATAAGCTAGCCCATAGGGAAGTATTAGTTAAAATGTTTACACTGCACAATAAATAAATAGTGTGATGTATGTCTCATAAATTCTTTCTGGTGATAGGTCTCCGTTGCCGGAGATCGTCTGATACCTACCACTATAGTTCTTATTTCTGCCGTCAAACATTACTGTGTTCCGGTTTGAAAGGTGATTTATGCTAGTGAAATTATTGGAGTGATGAGACTTAAGACACTTCTTCACCATCTTTACCAGCACCACGTTGTTGTTATCGGCAAGGGTATTACTTACCAACATGTGAACGCCCTGATTATTGCTTCGTGTAAAAAAAATACTTAGTATTTATTAGTTTCATAGAGACCTACATTAGCATATATTATTTTTCATGTTTGTGTAACTTATGATATTCGTGTTAATAAGTAATTCTACCACTTTCTAAGTAACGTGAAGTTAATTAAAAGCGCTCTCAGCTTAAATCACGTTTAAGTAAATGGAAAACAAGGTTTTGTAGCAAACATCGCTAAGCGCGTAGCATATGCAAATAGTAAACGCTTCGCTTCGCTTTGTGTACACATGCTTTAGTAATGTTAAAGGGCAGAGTGTGCTCTACTGTAAACATCTTGTGAACTTTACTTATCAAGTTTTTTATTATTAGCTAGTAAAGAATAATTCTGGAGCTTAAAAAAATCTGATTTGCTTTTCTTACTGTGTAAATTACTATGATTGATGAACATCAGAAAAGATATTATAATAATTTCTATGCAGTTTTTTTTCTCCTTTCATGCACCTCATTACTGAAGGTCGTGTTTCTCTAACTTACTCTCTTAACGCAAAATAAATAATAGATGCAGTACGAGCATATATGAAAAAAGTTAAAGTCCAGAAAGGGGGAGTTCATGTAATGAATTAGGGATGTAAGTATGATAGAGTGGTGCGGGCGAGCGGCGCGCGGCGAGGCATAATCGCACTCTCACGCGTGTGGGGCGGATGGTTATTGGAACACAAACTAACAAACAACATGTTGAGTATAAAAGTATGATTCTCGCTTATTGATATAAATATTGATTGGGGAGTCAAAACACGACAAAACATGACAAAACACAACAAGACAAAACACGAAAAGACAAAACACGACATGACAAAACACGACAAGACAAAACACGACACTTATTATACTACACTTATTAGCCTACATTTATTATTATAAATGTAGGGGTGCGAATATTAAGACTTGTGTCGGGTATCTATAATTACTGATTTTGTGAACTTGTAACAAGTTGTTGAACCCCAGAACTAAAAGGGATTATAAATAAGAATTCAAACCACTCGTGCGACGCCGGGCTGTCTTAATGAATATTCATCCTTCAGTAT
>DWLS01005011.1:0-13211 GCA_018246255.1 Pachliopta kotzebuea | reverse complement strand
TAGTGGGTAGGGGCCGCCCAGGCCGAGTCCCACACACCCCTCCGGGTCCACCCAGGGCACCGGCGGAACGTCCGTAAAAGGATTACCCCCGCGTTAAAAAAAAAATACTATTTTATTGTTAAACTCAAACCATGACAGCAAATTAGAATCAGAGCATGTTGGGCGTGTATTATCTTCTATATCATTATTGTGATAATCACGACAAAACAGAATGTTATTACATCATCTTCATAATACAAATGTTAGTTTTTCGATTTAAACGACTGAGTGTTGTAAATTTTTAATAAATATGTACCTGCTCGCCATTTCCACTCGGTGACCCATTTCGCGCAACCTCTTGGCAACGTTCTCTTCAAACGCCTTCTGAAGCTTGTGATTCGATATCATGGCATCGAAGTCGGAACCGCGCTTTCTAAGTAACTTTTCCAATTCGCAGTCCGATATATAATCGTGACAATGTCTGTAAAACACATTTTAAAACTGTATAATATACACTTATTTTAAATAAAATTAACATGACTTAAATTAGTTGATGTAATCATCGGTAGTTATTATATATATCTATCCATGCAAATAAATTGCAAATCTTTATAGTAAAAGTAGCTATAACTTGTTTTTGTCTAAAAGACATGGGCTATATAATTTCAGTGCTATTTAAACTCGTCTCCGTGATTAAAATGATGTAATAATATATGTATTCAAAGTAACATTACTCATCAAGACATTATCGGGAACATATTTTTTTATCAAAGTAAATAAAATAACACGCTATCACGACATTATATGTGCTGACTATTAAAAGAAAAATAAATAAAACATATTTTCTTTAATTGTGTTATGTACATATATGTATAATAATCGAAAGATAAAAATAACCGTTGATACGTTATCATAAATATGGAATTTCATTATTTATTAAGAAGTCTGCGAAAGATAAAAATGTAAGTAATTAAAAAGTTACTTATTCTTGGATTTTAATTCTATAACATCACTAATATCATCAAACATTTGTAACATCGTCAACATCAAAATCGTTTATATCAATTCAAATCTCCACCAACTCATATTGGGCCAGCGTGAAGGGAGACGAATGAAGTTCTAATATTGCGAGAGGCCTATGTCCAGCAGTGGACATCTATCGGCTGATGAAGAATATAAATCTGTCTGTATATTTATATAAACCTAATTGCAAGATAGCCTAGATAAACCGTATTGATTTCCAGGTTTTAAATGTTCCTTAACGTTGTCTTAATGTATGCATAAAAATATGTAAAAAAAAAGTATTCTTTTTAAAACCGATAAACTTACAATTCAAAGATTTTAGAAATATAATGTTAAAATTATTTCAATGAATCAGGAATAAAGAAGAGAATCACTACAATTATCATTCCGTATAGAGTATACTGTATATAACTGTAATCTCTACATATGTATCAATATCATATATCAATATTCTCTATACTACGTATGATTTTTTTTGTATCCTCAATTGATGTTTTAGATAACTTTACACGTACTAATATTAAAAGAGGAATATAGTTTTTTTTCAGCATACACATCACCGCTGAAGATAACTTCCTCGATTTTGTGGTAACGGTCACAGCGATAGCTACTGTCCTATCTTTGGTATTACATATATCTTTATTGCCTCTTACACAAGGGTAGATTGACAATAGACATATTCTATCCCGACTTACAAATAATTCAAATGTTAATATCTAGTAATAAATAACAATACTAATATCTAACCAAGTATTCATTTCTAAAGAACTTCTTTATATCTAATATCGTTCAATTTTTTACCTCTAGTCTTACGTAATACTATTTACACTATAATTTATGACACTGTATGTATTACACGAGTTAGATTTTTTTATACTTCTGCCAGTCATACTCATTTAGCTTGTTAAAACCATTACTCAACATGAGCAAAACAACACTTCAAATGTTGAATATAACGAAGCAAAGGAACGAACCAATTGTCTAACAATAGAAAAATGAAAGTAATTCTTATATTTAATAATAATAAACTGCTGTTTAATTAACAAACCAATTGAATTTTGTATTTCATAGCAATGGCGCGTGTCCTACAATAAACCAACCAGAGACGAACTTAATACAAAGCTGTTTTCCGCTAACTTAAGAACAGACGTTCAGATAATTAAACACATGATGATGTAAAGAAATGCTTATTTTTTTTAAACTTCTAAATGATTATATTCTCTACAATAATAACCTTATCAATGGGTACGTAAGAAAAAGACCTATTAATAGCAATTAAAACATAATTATGATCTTGTTTATAAACATAGAAATGTTAATGTCATTAACTGACTAACTATTTTATTGATGTTTATATTTTCAAATCTCTAGACTCTCATAATCGGAGGATGATGGGCATTCTCGTGGTCAAAGAGCAGTACTTAATGTAGACAATATTGTTTAAAGAAATTTTTATAATAATCGTGTAAGAAACATGTTTTTATGATTATATACATATATATTAACTTATATGCAACCTCTAGTTCAGATGTTTTGAATTGATCATTTGAAAAGAAATTATATTTTTCCAATTTAATTTCTTTGTAAGACTTCGAAACCGTCCTTACAATTAAATCCACGATAAATAACAAATATACCAAAGAAGTTATTAGTGATTGCAAAAGAATTAAATAAACTGTACCTTTCGTACTCGTATCTGGTGACCTTAGACACAATGAGACACCTGTCCATCTCAAGCCGCGTGTTACCATCTTTGGAGCCGTGCCGCCGCACAGTCGCGTTAGGAACACCTCTTCCACATACCTCTTTGTTCTTACGTAAATCTGAAAGGAGATTTAAAAAAAAACAATCTCAACATAATCGCAACTATTCCAATATGCACTGTATAACCAAAAAACAATAGATATTAAGATCCATCTGTCGCAAATAAATATTAATACTAACAACGCTTTTTTTTAATAAGAGTAAACTGGCAATTAGCCCTGGTGATATCCAAGGTCTGTTTTGTAACAAATTCATATGAAAACCATTTTTATCAGGATTACTTCCTTGAAAGATAACATACTGGGTGAAAATCAGGATTAATTTGCATATATAAATCTTTTATGTTTATCGCACTTTGTGTAAAAAACGCTAATATCTACTTTGCTATCAAAACTTACAAGTAATGAGAACTACAGAAAGCCTTGAAGGGCTTAAAATTATGGATTTACATCTTTAATTTCTTACTAGATCTCCTTTAACTAAAAAAAACATTTTCAGCAATATTTTACTCGTGTTCTTTTCTTCAGTTCATTATTAAAATACTTTTACATTTTAACCTACGTTTATGTTCTGATAGAAACATAAAGAAGTTAAATTTCAATTATTATTAAGTCAATACTGACAAGAAAATTACGACCAATTATATCTTCTTAATAATCTTATAGCTGTATCTGTACATGGGTACGTATTAACAAAATCATTCGCGAAACTACGATAAAAAAATACGTAAAACGCGTATATTGATAAAAATAATGATAACAATATTATAACCCAATGCCATTTTAATAAAGGTCAAACAAATGGATTGCGAAGTCGGAAATTTTTAAGAAAACAATGTAATCCAAATATAGTCGGGTCTGGTAAAAGGTAGTTCCTTCCAAGCCTGCTAAGGGCAGAGTGTATCGTTTAGTTTATCGTATTGAATAAATAATGAAGTTAACATCAAACGAATAGATATTTAATGGCATATATTAACTTAATTTAATAATATCGTACATATACTAATCAATTTGCTATATTTTTCCTTAAGATTATTCTATGAATCAATTAGATTAATTGAAAAAAATAATAATTTATGTAAGGTTAAAAGAGTAACGATAACTATAAACTTATGGAAGTTTATCGAAAATCTGTCATAAAATTTAATAAGCCCAGATTTTTTATATTATTTAAGACTCTTCAACCAATACATAAGATACAGGCATACGTGTTTTTATCAGAGTACAACGTTCAAATACAAAACAAAGCCAATCATCATGATCATCTTGGACAGTCCACAACTGGACTCAGGCTAAACAAATCAATAAAAAATTAAAAATCAAAATAAAAAATTTAAAATTATCATTTTAAGATGACTCAGCACAATAGTTTTTCTATGAGAAAATATATTAATGCGACATATTACATACTTGTGGAATAAAGTTTTTTTGGTCATAACATACTTAGTTCAACACCATACAAAAAGAATAAACAAGGTTGGAATGGTCCAGAAGTAGATGATGCAAATACAGTTTCCCATTACATAACTAAGTATTGTTACAAAGATCACACCTGAATCTTAATATGTATATTTATATCTTGTTATTATATGTGGCTGATAAGGATATCCACTTTACTCTAACTTTTAAATCATAACTATACTTGATGTTACATTTTATTATTACTAACTACAAAACGACCAAAAGTTTGAATGGCAAACTAAACCTCTTTTTCTACAAAAACCTGACAAATAAATAACAGCAAGGCTATGAATAATACTATGATCTACATCTGCACATAGGTGTCCACTGCTGTGTCTAGACATGGGTCTCCCACAATAGTGGGGGATTTGGGCGATCTCCTACCATGCTGGTCCAATATAGGTTGGCAGGAAGCCAGAACCTTGTTTGTTGAATAGCAAAGTGCAACACATGCAGGTAAGGTTGGCTTGAGTTCCATAAGGTGTTATGCGGGGTCCCTTACACTCTGTAGGCATGCATCCCCTATGGTATGATGCTTAACCATAATACTCTAGATTTCTTACAGCCAGAACTCAGCAATGTTATAATAACTACAGATTACTATGAGTACAACAAAAGACATAGTTATCCGCCAAAGTTCTTGAACTGTTTTTCTCTTCTTCATATCAGTTTCTTTACATGCACTTACAGGACTGTGATTACAATATATGTAAACAGACCTATTTATATTTAATCAGATAAACTAATACAAGTGCAATGTCATTGAAAATGTTATTTGTATCATAATTGTTTTCAACAATACCTTGCAATAATAATATATTACATGGCCTTACTTCAATGTAAACAGTATCTAATATACAAACATTTATAGTAGAAATTTCGGATGTATGGACAAAAATGTTACTTAGTTATAGTGTGATAGTTACAAAAATTTCCAAATTCAGTACATTTATTTGCAATATAAAATGATAGAAGCACAGTGCAATTTGTTTATGTATTCATTGTTCCAAGGCCATGTCACTCTGTTATAATTTTAAGGACCCCCAAGCACAATACATCTGCTTTTAGGGGTAGTTTCAAGTATGCTGCTGCAAAAATTTGGAACACTATATCACCGCCTCTTTGTAATCTGTAGTCAGTATTATGTTTTAAAAGTGGAACAAAAAAGTATGCTTTGGAACTACAAACTACAGCTAGTAAACTTTGTGAGTTATGTTGTTCTTTTGCCCTTATTGCTAGTTATTTGTTGTTTATTATTATTTCTTCTCTTTTCCTCTCCTTGCATGTACTCTTTTTATTGACATCAATTACAAATCAATATTAGGCACACTTATTTATTCGGTGTTAAAATTCCTTACAGCTACAACTTTAACATTCCTCCTTTTTCGTTAGTTATTTTAAACAAAATTTATTAAGGTTATTACATGGATGTCTCACACCCTTGCATATGTACAAGGGTCCTACAGAAAACCAGCGCTACTGCTAATTGTGGGAGTATTGCTGAGTTGGATCCTGTTCAGCTGCCTACTGCTATTATTATTTTTTCTTGTTTTTTTTTTTAATGTTCATATTTGTGTTCTGTGTTTAGTTGTGCTATTTCTGTGTATTTTTAGGCAGACTGAAATAAATATTTTTCTTTCTTTCTATGTGACCTCAGTGTATTATAAATTAAAAAACGAAAATTACATACATACAATAATAATGTTTATTGGAAGAGAAACTTTTTTTAACACAAGGTGAATTGAATTGTATAAAATAAAAAACTAACAAATTAGAGACAATTTCAAATGGGATTAAAAGGCTTTAAGTGATAGAATTTAATGAAACATAGATCTATATATTTCATTACCCAAAAATTAATAAATGTTTAGCGAGATGGTTTCGCCAATTTAATAATATTATATTTATAATAAAGTGGTAAATTCATATGACTCATATGACTAAGTTATGCTTTGCAAAGAAGCTAAAACAAAGAACACTTAATGGCTATACACTTTATCGTGTGACATAACTGAAAAGTTTTTGGAAAATTAAGTGTAATCTAATATGAGAATTTATAATATCTTTCTTATTTGCCTTGCAATTATTCATAATTTATGTTGATGCGGTTATTTATATTACATATTAAATATTTATGTATATTAAGTTATATAAAATATATATTTTTATCTGTGAATTTATGTAATAGTTATAAGTTAAGCGCTAAAGGATCACACAGTACAGTCAGGCCTAGTGTGGGATTATTAGAAAATCAAATGTATGTCTCTATTGTAATAAATAAATATAATTTATCTATTCACTGTCTCCTCTTTACAGTTTACAGCATTCTTTTCACCGTAATATGTAGGGCCTATACAACCATTTTGTGTACCATGGAGATTAGCCTACATGATGTATAGTAAAAATATGAAAAAACAAAGAAATGTACATTATTAGTGATTATTTAAAATTCATCATCATCCATTCAACACCCATGACAGTCCACTGCTGAACGCCTCTCCCAAGGAATGCCACATAGCCACACATGCCAGCATAGCCCGGTCTTTAGCTATACACATACAATTGCTACCTCCCGCCCTGCTTAGATTGTCAACCCATTGTCTTTGTTGCAAATCAAAGATACAAGAAATGTTCTGTTTATTGTGTTATTAATATTGTTAACAAATATTAAATGATAATAAAAGTGGATTGTTTTTGAGAGCTTTGTGTTATTTTATGAACATTGTATTGTTATTGTTTAATTTGTAAGAAATCTGATTAATTTCTCTTCTGAAAGTTTTATTTCTACAGTGGGTGGACTTACACTGAAAATTTTATTTATTTTCGAAATGTAATTAAAATAACATTACGTCAAATATTTACAGTGTAATGTGATAATAAAACATTTTAATTTCTGATACACAATTGTAAATGCCAAATAAAAAAGCAGTTGAGTTGAGGATTGTACACCAGTACTAAATATATTTACACACTTAGATATTTAGACAATTATAATTTATAAAACTAAAACTGAAAATGCACTAATGAGGTCATAATATTATCATGAACAATTTGACATTATATACCTAACAAAATAAATTAATTTATTGCCTAATAATGACAGAAATTACTTATGATGGTACAGTTCTACTCCATTTAAAAACCAAGCAAAAAAACTTTGTTACCACCTAAATTAAGAGAAAATGGATTTCTGAAATCTTTTGTGAATCTAAATATCAATAACTACTGACTACATAACATTTCACTAGTATCATTTAAACTAGATTATCATTAGTTATTGCATCAATAAGAATTTGTCATCATGTCAATTTAATTAAAGTAAATTATAAAATACTACTACATCTGAAACCAGCTTGTAAAGGTTTACATTTAATAACTTTTTAATAAGAAATAACAATTACTTGGTAAAAAATATAATTTATACAAAAAAAAATTTAGTTTATTTAACTGTTAAACAATAACTATTATATTTATATGGATTTAACATTTCAGATTGCAACCTCATGCAGGCATTAGTAACCACATGAATACCTAGACATTATACAAATTCGTGCTGAATTTATTCATTAATATCCTATAACTTATTTTCATTAAAAAATTTATTGGTGCTAAATTCAGCTTTGGACTTTGGTCCATATGTTTTGGCAATGCTGTAGTAAAATAACTAATTGACTAAAATAAATGTCATAAACATTACTTAAAATTTCACTATTAGAAACCAAAAAATATTTTTCTTTGTACTGTTAAAGTGATATTGTCTAAGCGGTTATAAAAAATTAAAAAAAATTACAGATCAGCTTTTAAGAATTTTCGATTAAAATAATTTGTCATTACAATATCAATATACTTTAGCTTTTTTGGTTCAAGTTAGAAGATTTGCAGTACTGTTAAATAGTACAGAAACTTGCGCAGTAATATTTGTATAAGTTATAAACCCAATTAAAAAATAAATTGCAAACACTTACGTCGAATTCCCTTTGCTATCGACACAGAAAAGTTATTTAACACTGACATTGCACTTCGCCAATTTAATTAACAAAAAGTTCCCCTGCCTTCTTATCACTAACATAAACATATGTTAAGGCTTTCACGACTAAAAGTGAACTGGAGCAGCGAATAAAAGAGTTATCAATTATAAAGTCGCGATTATTTCTTAGAGGTGTTTTTTATATTTAACGTGTTAATTTAAAATGATAACGTATCTTTATAAACTACACACTTCAAGTACCATGTATACAACACCATACAGTGATTTTAATAACATGATTGAAATCAAATCTGTTTTCTCCATTTACGAAAAGGCAAAGAATTTATATAAATACGGCCAGGCTTTTCATGTTTTCTATTTAACTTTCATGAGAACTCAAATTTATTTATTTTTCTATCAATATTTTCGTAAGTTTTTATGTAATATTTTAAATGTTCTTATTTTTTAATCTCTTTCATTTTACAATGTATAGATGTACAATATAGATGGATTTTTTAGACTTTTAGCTAGATGAGTATAATTAAAAATTTGTCCTAAATTTTTTATAAATATTCCACCTATGAAAACGATCGTTCTTAATAACATTAATTTTTGCCTTACGACAAGGACGTAATACGAGTTCATATACCCGTAGAATTAGTTACTCGTTTCGTGGAAGGGATTAAGTAGCGGTGACCTAATCACCAAAGGTGAAAAATACATTAAGTACTGTTTGTACTGCGCACTACTGTCGAGGTAGACTCGAGGAAAAGAAGTCTTTGTCCGCTGTTTTTTCTACCCTGTGCGATTAAATGAAGTCTCACTGCATAACGAAGGCAATGTGCCTGCTGAAAAGAAGAGTGCTCTCGGGATACATCTCCGCGGCAACTAGATAATTATTGTAGCCGGAAGTCAAGACGAAATCCAAAGCGAGTTGTGCAAGATCTAGATCTCTTGGCAACAGTCGCCTTATCAAGTTTATGCGATTCGTTTTCGCTTCTTTTCCACCACTTTACTTTCCTAGAAACTTATTAGAATAGAACTAATGTATTTAGAATACATTCAGAAACTTTTATTGAAGAATTAGAAAGAATTCGTCGTTTTCCTGAGTAAAATATTCTCTAAAATAATTGGGATTTATTACTTAGAAAATTTGTAACTGTATAAGGAGTTAAAGCTGTCAGCAAGATTTTAATGAAAGACTCATTATAACTGGGTACTTATTATATTATAAAACGGCTAGACAATCATACAAGCTACAATAAATAACAAATTTAACAACACTGTTCGCTCCCTCTTTCCATTATGTACAAATTTTAAAACGATTAAAAATAAAGATTGTTTACTTTTTTTAAAAACGATTACCTTTCCTTCAACCCAATTTTGAAAAATTATGTTATATCAAAATACAGTTCATTAATAATTACGTGCAATAATGGTGAATTAAACAAAAGTGCATTAAATGTCTACAAATTCTAATTCCAAATATAGCCATATCCATATAACAAATATTAAATTTAGCTCTGCTGAACTACAAACCAGACTCGGTCACAAACTACAAATGATAGGGGTAAAATATCTAAGAAAATTATTCTTTACAGAGGGAAAATGGAAGAGAAATCACGAAATTTAAATATTTCTTTTACATATTTTAATTTTTGCTATAAACATTGTAAAATTTACTATATAATACAATTTTATTTCTATAAACTTTGCAGTTTAAAAAGAGTATGGAAGTATTGGAAAAAATATAAGAATAATTCACACAGTTATCATCATCGACAATCAAAAAGGTGTAGTTAATCTTTAAGACTGCCACAACCTATAAACTATTTTCACCCATAGTCTTTACCTTCACTATGAGTTTTATATTCTTTCCAAGTGTACAACAAAATTTGGGCCTTATAAAATTTTAATGCTATTAAAGTGAGTTAATTAACAATTGTTTTGGGTATTATTTATAAATGTTAGTAATATTACAGTAACTAAACTGTTAAACAATTTGATCAAATGATTATAAAATAGCAAATAACTTAATACATCTCGAAGGATTATTACGCACATACAATTTATTACCAGTTAATACCCCACATAGTAAATAACATTGCAAAGAATATCAATTTAATGTATAAGATTAATTTTATGTATTTATAAATACGTAAAACAGAAACTGCTTAAGTTGGTAATACCCTTGGTAGGTAAAACTGTTTTACCACATTATTGTTCTTGAGGTGACAATCACATGCATTGACTTTTGACCTCTAAAAATCAAAGAACGCTAATAAATTTTATTTCGTTAAGGTTAATGTGTCCAATTAAAATTAACAAATGACTAGATAAAGCAAGTGAGTATAATGTATTTATATTGTAGTCTCGTTACCTATTATATATTAGCCAATTAATGTATTAAGTTTAATTAAAAGTACAGAATTCATAGAAAGAATTATAATAAAAAAAAACTTAATTCAGTGTAAACTAAAACGTAACCAGTTCCTGACCCGGATTTTTTTTGTTTGAAAATTTTATCAAAAATAGTACGAAAATAATGTTTACACCATGTCATGATTATTTCGCGGCATTTTAACATGTTAGGGCGCTATTTTAAAAACAAAAGCAAATATAAGCAGAAGCATCAAAAAAATCGGTATTTCAATAATGAGAGCAAAAGATGTATTCAAAATAATATCTGTAATGTTTAAGTATCATGCCGGAGTAGGTTGCGTATAGAATGTATCATTAATAATATATGTTATTAATATTAACTAAACTAAAACTATATAAAGATTCAAATCAGTATCTTAAAAAAAATTATTATAGTAATGTTACTAGCGTTCAGTTACCATTTACATAATTTCGATGGGTCATTTATAAAAAAATCCCCAACATATAGCAAAGAGGTTTGAGAGATTTATTGTATATATTTTATGACAAAACTTGTTTCGTTTCACGTTACTAAATAAAATAAACAACTTTTAATATTTTCGCTGCAGATATTGAGAGCTGTCACTCACAAATGAGAGTTGTCAGTTATCCACTACTAGCCTTGTGTAACTTAGTGCAACTCACATGTCTATAAACAGTTATCTTAGAACATGTCTTTTTCCCCAAATCTATTCCTTCACCATCTGTTCAAGATCACTAAAGATCGAACTTACGCCTCTTCAATACAAACAGCGTGTAAGATCGCATTATAAACAGAGCCATCACTCTTTCGGTTTAATAATTCTAAATGTTATTAAACACAAACCATAAATATTTAAACCATATTTAAGTTTGATTATTAAAATATTTAGGATTTTAGTTAACAAATACGCAAAATGATGTAGTTATAATACAACTATTGACATCGCGGAAAAATTTCGCAAGGCACATTTTTTTATTACTTTTGCAATTGTAAAAACTTATGTATATTGTGTAAATATCCCATAAAAGCTAACACAAGTTTTGCACCTTTTACAACTGTACGGACAATATTGACTGGTGTTTTATACAATAATTATTATTCATTGTAACATGATTCTTATTTATCATAACATCAAAATTTGTCTTACAATTAAATCAGGCGACATCAAAAAATGCCGATTTCACCATATGTGGTTTTCGTCTAACAAGATTTTACTGAATTTTTTTAACGTTATTTTAACATAGTTTAAAAATGCTTCCATTAATGGATGGATAATTTAAATTTTCTTATTAATGTTTCAATTACACTCAACATTATGTAAAACCCTTTAAACATCATCTCAACTGATGGAACTCTACTAATGGTCATAAACAAAAAGACTTAATGTATTGTGTATGTCTATGCTGTTTTATTAAACAAATAGTAAAACAATCACATCCAACTATTTAAGATAGTTGTTTGATTTTTATACAACAAATTATCAAGCAAGTAAAGAACATACCAGTAAATATGCAACCCATCACGACTTAAAACGGAATATTAGATTTGTTTGCAATGTCATGAAAAAAAAAGTAATCGAAATAAAGCCCTTCATTATTTTACTAAAAATAAATTTTTAATGATTAATAAATATAATTCTGTTTTAATTACACAACAATGAAAATATCGTTTTAAATATTCGCAATCGTTATAAAAATTCTTCACGATGTTTTTCAGGAAGTTTTCGTCACCGCTCGGATGCTCGAGCCGTGAGAAAAGTGTAAGGATAATGGAACAATTGACAATAGTCGGTTCAGTCTTCTTTCTTCTCAGTAGAGGATTTCGGTTCCACCTCTGAAGAGGGAGGCCGATCCACATCGCTCTCCGACACTGAAACGAACATTTATAAGTAAATTTAGTAAGACTTAAAAGGTATCGGCTAAGGCACTTTCCTCGAAAGACTGACAGCAGAGAGGCGGTAGGGACTTTAGTGGCGGCCACGTACCGTTAGAGAAAGAATGTGGAAAAAACGACTTTTAATATGTGAGGATCAGAGGATTTTCTACGGACACGCTTCTCCTACTAAGCCCTCCCAATTATATAGTCGTATATAGACATAATAACTAGAGACTGCTTTTGTGTCTACAATTAAATCTTTGCTATGCAAAACATTTTTTTTAGAAGCAAAGTAACGAAAACGGCGTTTTAGAAATAAAACACCTCACATCGTCACATCATCTGAAAGTGGCCACTAAGTTCTGTTTGGGTTACCTGCTGTCAAATAACAAAAATACAGATATCTTCAAAACTAGTTTTTAAAAAGTGATTACCGTCCATATTCTCAGCATTAGAAACATATTCCCTTCTTTCGTCTTCATCATCGCTCTCGTTTATCTCAGAAGAGGAGTCGTCATCATGATCTGGAAAAATCATAACATTTAGAATTACAACAAAATGGTTATTATGTGTCGAAAGAAAATCACACAGCGTCGAGAAGAATGAATTGTGATCTTACCTTTATCGCCCGCTATGTTGGTACTCTACCTGCTTGTCACTTTCAGGGGGCGCCACTTTCTTCGTGTTAACTTTTTGTTCGAAGTCATGGTAGTATTGTGCGCCCGGCCATTTGTCATAG
>DWLS01005010.1:0-13211 GCA_018246255.1 Pachliopta kotzebuea | reverse complement strand
AAAATTGGAAGTAGCCTTAGCACAAACCAAGGGATAAAACATATAATAGGTTTAATTTTTTTAATTATGTAATATCTTTGAAGTCATTTACAATGACAAATAAATCAATATAGTATTATAGGACGATGTTTATACTCTGGACAACGAACTGATGACAGATCAATAAGTGAGGCCTAGTTTAATAAAATAAAATAATACCAATTTTTAAGTAGACAAAATAAACTTAATGCTATAGTATACATTTAAAATTGACGATCATCGGTATATTTTCAGGATGACTTTTTGAACATAACGCTTGAAAGACAGCAAAAACGTATGTTTCTATTGCAATGTCAAAGCCTGGAAATGATTCTGGCCTTCAGGATTCGTTCCTTCTTACTTCTGTTTACAATACGCTCATGATAGAATATCATTTTCACCCATCTACCACATTGAGTGACAGTTTACGAAATCGAAATCACTGATTAATTGTGAAACAATATACCTACTAAACTCGATTATCCAATGACAACAATACATACATGGTTGTTGCGTGTGATTCCAAATGCAGGGCAATAAGCAAGTCGTAGAAGCCCTGCCGGAGTGGGCCCGACATGTACTGCGACTGTATCGCGTACAGCAGCTGCTTCTGGTCCACGTGTTGGCAAAGCGCGTGCGCAGCCCTGGAACGTTAGTTGAAATAAAATGTTGCATAACATGCTATATTTAATAAGAATAAATAGTTTCTTTGGTGCTACATATAATATATATATATATATATGTAGATAATCATTTAGATTTTAGGTTCTTGATCCATGTAAAATTTTAAAGTGTGTTTTAAAAACTTTAATCATAGTATTTTTCTTTTTTTTAATTTATGTTAGATAATGATAGAAGACCATAATACCTGTAGTTACTTTGGTAGCAAAGAGCAGCGTACAGCGTGAGCGTGTGCGAGTGGAAGCTGAGCAATTTATCCATTTCAATTAACTCCAGAATATCGATGCAACGATCTTCCTCTGTTCACAAAAAATGCAATAATTACACTTACATCAAGTATATTTTAAACAAAATATAATAATTAACCTTTTTAACGTTCCCACGGCCAAGCCTCAGAGTTTTCTCTCATAAAGAGAGAATCAAGGCCATTAATTCATCAAGCCAGTTAAGTACGGATTGATGGATGTCACATATCCATGAAAACCGCGGTGGTCTATTGTATATATATTTTTGTTTAATGGTGTGACACTTGAGATATTGATAGGTATAAAAACACTGATAAAGACTTTATAGATATTCGAATACGTTACCAGGTATATGCAATGCCAACATAGACACTGCATCTTCACACAGCATGGACCAACCGCGAATGTCTGACAACTTGAGAGCATGTACTTGCAGAGATTGATTTGGTACCTGAAAAACATTTTGAATTACTTAGTGTTTTCATATGGATAACTACGAATAGATAATTTTTAATGGATTATTTAGATCATTATTTACCCTTGCCCATTGGTGGGGTTTCAAACATTGCACTTTGAGCCGCGGAGGGAACTGCGGGTTGACGTGTTTGTCGCTGGTGGGCAGTACAGCGGCACTCAGCGGCAAGCTAGTCGACGACCGTCCCAGCTCAATCTGCAAAATCTCCTTCGACGTGGCTTCCACGAAAATTGCAGGGAAAAGTTTAGTTTCCGGTTCCATCTGGTAGATAAAATTGTTATGTAAATTAATTTTCATCAAATGAAATTAAATGGTAATAGATGATGATGTCAAACCTAATACTGTACGACTTACCTTAAACTTGATACTAGTTTCCTTGCCTTCACAGGTGAACGCTACGGTGCCAGTGGATGTGTCGACGGAGCAGCCAATGAACATTCCCTGAGATGCTCCTTTGCCGGTTGCTTCCGCCATCACTTCGTTGTAGAGCTCATCCGCCCTCACCATATAGCAAGATTGACGATTTACGCTAGGAACAAACAGGTTATATTTAGAACTTTTAATCGTGAACCTTTAACAAATAAGTTCTACTAGAAATCTCTCTGCGAAAACAAATTAGTGAGTAATTTTGTAACCTAGAAATTTACAATATTTAGGTAAAATATTAAGACATTCACATTACAGTTCTTAGAAAAAAATCTGTCCTATTACCTTTCAATTACCCTATCGTAGTCATCGGTAATAATAACGGATGACTTTGTGACCTTGTTTTGATTGAAGTCTTTTGAATGTAGATGATATTGCGTGGTCACCCAACCGATGTACACGTGAGTGGGATCTTGGCCGGGGAATATTCTGAAATAAATATTAAACATTATAACATACCTCGATAATTAGGGCTATAAGTACCACTACTGCACTTTCCTTGAATTTTTACTAATTTAATGTAACGTCGAGATTAGAGTGATGTCAGAGACAGTAAACTTAATTTAGTGAGTAATTATAGCTAACCTGACACCATAGAAGTATTCATTTATGAGCTTCAAGCAATCGGCGTCGAAGATCTCGTTGCCAACAGTTTCGGTGGTTGCGGCGGCTAGAGTGCTAGTGGTCATCTGTTTGCGCTCCTGCGGCGGCGTAGCCACTTGCAAGTTTGACTGGAAGTTATAAAATAAAAATGCTGAAAGATATCTTAGAAAAGACAAAATAAATTATTGATTAACTGAAGAATCAGGTATTTACAACAGGAAAGAAGTAACAAGAAAATTAAAAAACAGCAGTTATAGAAATGTTTATAATCTCTAATAGATTTTTTTCAAATATATTGTTTTTGTAAAGCAATGATTAAGTACAGAAAGTAATAAATATTGTTATAGGCAAAATAATGAAATTGACTATTACTGTTTAAAAAAATGCCTAGCTCTGAGAATGTTAAGTGAACTGTTTACCGTTATTATAACAAGTTTTATACTTTTGAGTAGATAACTCGCACAATTTATTTTTCTATTCAATATATACTTTACAAGTTCATAGTTTAAAATAGATTACGGTAAATTTTAGTTTAAACAAGAAAGAAAGACTTCAAAGGAAAGAGAGAGTGAGAGTCAGATATGAAAGTAACAATAGGAGTTCAGTATGAAACTAGTAAACAATAATATAAAGAAATATAATACAATTTATAAAGAACTAAATATCTATCTGAAACTAAGAAACTTACGTTCAAACCACCCTGACTTCCATATATATTGGGGCGACTAGGTCTACCTTGCATGCCATTATACCTTTGATTCGCCTTTGGGAGAAAACAAACAAAACAAATCATAAAGTAAAAAAAAACTTAAATGAACATTATCTGATAGGGAACGGAGACAAAGAAAAATCCAAACGTTAACTGATATGGAATGATATGAAGGGCAGAATGTTTCAAATCAAGGACAGAAAAGTTTTCAATTAAAATCCAACAAAACAATGCTTTGAAAATAAAATAATGGGGAAACACAAGAAATAATAAGTTTTCGAGTCATATAGTGTACCTGTGAAATTCTGATTTGTGGGTTGGGCCTCCTGCCACCTCGTTCTGGAGAAACTTCCGTATCGCTAAATGGATCAGGAGTTTTCGATTTGCGAGATTTTGTCCGCTCACCGCTCTCACCGCGCTTGCTTCGGAAGAACCTAGATTGATATTAAAATACTGTTGATGTTGCCTATCAACCGCCTCGGTACCACCGTAAACCCTATTCCGCCTTCGAACATATATTATATTTAGTTTTGAATGGCTTTGTAGCCAAAAAATTATTGAGATGACGAGACTTAATATGAGACGAACTTGATCGGATGTTATGTATAACTTACCATAAAGTGAACGTAGAAGCCGTGAAAGCTCAGTATCACATTTATGGTATGCGCTATAAGTTTTCGAAGAAGCGGATTCGATCACCAAACATCGTGGGGAAACCATCAACCTGCTCTTGGCTAACGTGGTGGATAAAAAGCTTTGATTCTCTTCTAGTGAGAGAAGGTCAAGTATCGAAAGTGGAAACAATAACAGGGTTGTTTAATTCTTTATGTCTTACTTAAACGGTGACCGTCCCCGTTTGTCCTTCTTATCATCAGGTATGTTGTTAACGCCTAGTTCATATTTCGCCATTTCAGCTTCGCTAGTCGATCGATGCATTCCATTCGCTTGACCTGTTGTCATAATGCATTACAATTATATTACCACATATATCTATTACAAGTTTTTGTGTAGAATATTTTTTATACACATGTTTAATTTATCAAAATTAAAGATATATTTAGTCATCACCATCATCAGCCGATAGACGTTCGCTGCCAGACGTAGATCTCCTCTAAAACTTTCCTTACCGATCAGTTATGCGCTTTGTATATTTGATAACTTTCTTGTGACTTTCACCAGATTATGAGTCCACCAAATGGAGGACTTCTTAACGTTACTTTAACAGTTAAGATATAACTGCCTTATTGGCTGTCAGTTCTCTGAACAATGTGATCCGTTCATTGCCCCTTTGTATAGCAATCGTTTTGGCTGTATCGGTGATCCTAGTTCTTCTGCGGAATATTTACAGAAGTTTGTCTCTTAATAATTATAATTAGATTCTTTCTAATGTAGACAATGTCTTGACTACAATCCTATTTGATGATAAGCAGAGTAGCAGTATTTGATAGTAGAGCACTCGTCTTAAAAGTAGCTTATTTGGTCTTCTCATAATAGCTCCCAACAAATGTAAAAGTATGGTTTAAACATTTTAACGTATATGTATAATACAATGATGATTTTTTATTGTACAATATAGAACAACTCTAAAGAAAGGTATTAGTATGAAGTTGTATAGATATATTAAAATTAATACGGTAATGGAAAAGTTCTTACATAGATAAAGGAAAATGTATAAGCAACACAAAGTAGGCTTAGAATGAAAAACAAATAAATAAGAGAGAGAGGAAAGATCGTTTCTTGATAAAAATGGAAGGAGATATTTTTTTGTATTATAAACCTGTCTGCAAATTATAATTCTGTATTGTGACGCCGCGTGTGATGGATCCTTTCCTCGGTGGTCTTGAGGGTTGCCTCTTCACTTTGGTAGTTGTAGGCATGTCTTCCTGATTCTCGTCGTAGTGCAGACCTTGCGTGTGAGGGGGTAACAAAAAATAGGTGTAAAAAAAAAGCACAGTTGGTATGGTACATGGGTTTCGTGGTTATGGTTATGTGGGATAGATGCAAATAAAAATAAACATTTAACAAATATCTTTAGTACAGGTCAAGTTATATACAAAAACATATTATCATTAATATTTACACAAAAGTTGGTAACACTAACAATCATTATAAGCTACATTAATGTTGCCAACCTTTTGGGCTTGATTGCATAGGGTTCAAAGAATTATCGAAGTGGTAGATTCCATGTGTAAACAATTAACCAATTACTAATTATCTTATTATTAAAAAAAAATCTTTCGTTTACTTCTGTAGTGTAGCCATATTGAAAAAAATCATAAATAATAATGTACATTAAATTACCATTGTGAAATTAAAATAGAATATCTGTAGAGGTATGATGAGGGAAAAATAAACATTTTGGTTATCTGTAACCATTGGACGTAAATTAACCTTGTGCGTTGTGCGTCAACGGATGTACCTTTGATGTCGTTCATGGTAAATCCGCTTCTCATGATCTGGTCGATGTGCGCCGGCATCTGCGCCTCTGTGGCCTCCTTCATCAGGATCTGCTGCCGTTCCTTTATTTCCACCCACCGACGAGCTTTTTCGTTCTCACTGCAGGGCAATGTTAATATTTAGTTAAACCATCTTTAACAATCCCACTGTTAGGACTCCGGAATATCTTTCACACGGAGTCATGCAATTTTTCAACACACTGGTCAAGTACAGATTGGTGAATGTCAACAAAAGCTGTTGTTGGAACTTAGCAGTTTCCATGCAAAAATTCTCCTTTATTGGAGGTACTTAACTGCTAATAAGAACAAGACCCGTTACAAACATAGCTGGCGCGATTTGTATATGAGAAATAATAATTATTATCCCTATTTTTATGAAAAATTAATTTTTGTGAAACTTACTCTATAAACTCCATTTGACATATTACGGGAAGAGACAACCGCAGGAATTCCCAGTTAGCTTTCTCCATGGTCTCGAAAGTGTTATGGGATATTTTCAAACAAGGTGGTGTATCTGGAAACAAGACAAAGGGGGTTATAATTTCAAAACTTTACTCGTGGTAGGTCTCTGTTGCCTGAGACCGTCTAGGCAGGTACCACCGCAGTTCATAATGCAGTCGTCGAATAGTAGTGTGAAAATATTACTTTATTTTAGTTTTGAAGGGGGTTGTAGCTAGTGAAATTATTAGGGTAATAAGATTTACCACATTACGTCGTAAGGCGACGAGCACAATGTCGTGTAGAGTATATATTCTGAGGAGCGCATTGTTAGGGTTGGCGTATCGCACACTTCATGAATATTCTTCACCAGGCTAACTACTATGATATTGTAAATCTGTTGCCATAGCAGCATTGTTGTTTTGTCTGTTAACATATGAGCCATAATATTTTGGATGGAAAAGCATGCGCTTTTCCATCCACAACAAAAGTATAGTGTATGAGATCGGTAACATTACTAAGTTATTACCCGAGCCAGCTGGTATCCTGGTCACATCGATCTTCGTGTCTGCCATTTCATCGGTGTTCTCGTATATCGGCTGGTCCTTTGTATACCAATGTGTGACATCACGTTTCATATTACTGCAAAAAATTAAACAAAGTAAAAGGATTTTTTTATTTTAGTTATTTAACTCAAGACTGAGAAAATAACTCATGAGCAGAAACGAAAATTTCAGTACTTTTCTATGAAAATTTTATTTAATTTTTCATGGTGTCTAATGGTTTTATAATATTTCTTGCTAAGTTACATTAACCTGTACAGTACATTTTAACTGAAACATTTTTATATAACGTAGAAAACATTGTATTGAAATAACAAAATAGGCTTAGTTTGCCTTTGTATAGGTTTAATAGTTCCACGAGTTGTCATAATTTTTAGGAATTCGAAAATATTTAACAGACAGTTACTGAGCGAGTATAATTAGAATGTATAGAATTAAATTATATACTTTGTTATTACTAAAAAAAGTATTTTAAATATAGTTTTTCTATTATTTTTTTCATATTTTAACTTACACACAAAAGGGTTCATAACCTTCCTGCAAACCGCAAGTCGTAAAATATTTCAACGTATTCACATCTTGTCCGTATGTGAGTCTGAAAACAAATTCACACGAATTTATAATATCTATACATAATCAAGGCTCTATCAAATTATGCTCGTCGTTTCGATAAATAAGATGTTAAGTCTCGTTAAACCAGTAATTTCACTAGCTCACTACGCCATACAAACCGTCATTCAATAATTTGTGTATACAACTGTTAGGTGATTGACACAGATGCTGCGGTGGTATAGATTGTCATTAACAGAGACGTATCACCATTCAAATTTACATATATTCTTTAAATATAATCTGAAATAGTACCTTGCTTTCTGTCCAACTCCAAGTGTGCATGCAGGTACAAAGTTATCACCCTGAACATCAGCAAACGTAGTCTCTCCACCCAGAGCGTCCATTAACAATTCTCCATTCAAAGAGAAACCTAAAGGACGTAGACATTATTTGCAACATTCACTTATAAGGATTATAAAAGTTTGGTATTTAGAATTTCAATTTTTAATTTGTATCAAAATCTTATCGAATTACATGATACTAAAAACATTAAACAAAAAATGTCTATGAATATTAAAGATTTTAACTAAGTTTATTTTAACTAAATCTACAAACAATATATCTAAAATGTTAAACATTATATGTATTTGTCATGACTAACAATGTAAGGAAAAATAATGATAAATAAACTATTAATGATCTATTATAATTATATACACTGAATTCTGTAATTAATTTTATTTCTCTGATGCAGGGTTTATAACTGCTAGAAAATAATTTTGTAACAATGTACATAGATCTGACTTGTTTAGTAGAATTAAAATTAACTGTTATATAAGTAATTGTATTTAAAACACACAATTAAAGAGGGGATGCATTAAGTATTATAGATTATAGTAATAAGAAAAACATTAAAGCTTATGTTGAAATTACTTAAATCACTGTGACACATTAAGCTATTACCAGCATTTATTATTAATATAACTATACAAAACACACGAAAAAAACATTGACACATCAACAGCTGTTAGTCGCGTATTCATTAAAATGATTATAAATATATATTAACCATAACACTTTTTATTTATTTAATCTTTTATTATCATTTCATAATATATTTAAGTTACCTATGTCAGTTAATCTATCAATTTTGGCAATGTGTATAAATCATGTCTTTTGATATTGTGAAATAAATTCTCTGAAGTATAACCTAAGATACTATCCACTTCATTACTAATACTCAGTAATGTGAAAAGTAATATATTCTTTTCAAATAAACACAATTTATCTATTGATAAGTCTTCCCTACAATCTGAATTAGAAACTTTATACAATGAAACCAATACAGCAGTAAATTCCACAAAAACTAATAGATTTCATATTGAACCTTTTTTCTATTTATTACCTTCATACTTTAAACCAAACAATTATCATTTTTATTGAATGACTATTGTTTCCTAACTCCTAATATACACTTGGTTAGAGTGATGAGTAAATGTCTTGATTTTCTACTTGTGAGAAAGTTGTGGGTCTATAAATTCTCTTAAATATTTAGTGCCTTCTTTCAAGAAGTTCCATTAATAGAAACACTAAGAGTGCTGTATTATATTATTGCCAGTGATAAAAATTAATAAAATCTGATGATCATTGCATTTCACCTCACAAAAGTTATCAGCTATAACCTTTGTAAATTAGTTCCATGCTGTGCTCAGTTTTACGTAGTGAAGTCTTGCTATACTAAAAATATAAATTCTTTACACTATAGATCAAAACTCGTGCTAGTTGTCGACGATGATGCCAAGCGATGCGGTGATCGTATTAGGTACAATGCTAACCCTTCTAAGATGATATCAAATGATCATACAGCTTGAAGCGTTAAATTTTGTGGCTATTGTAACTTGGAGTGGCAGGAACAACCTCATACAAAGAAACCTTTGACGATGTTTACTTTACTTATTTAAATTTTTTTCTCACTATTTTTGTTAGTGCTTCATAACAATCCTATAAGGTGTTAAGTGGAGATATGGTCTGCGGTGAAGAAAAGCACTCGCTTAGTTATTCTTTTTATATATTTTATGAAGATACCCATGTCATTAATGTATATGAACAATAACGTCGCCAAGTTCTTCCACACCTTTGCTGTTATTACCATGAACAAGGTGTTAAACCTTTCGTTGTATATAAACTGGAGATGTTTTCAACATGAGGATGGTCAACGATCTTTTATACATGTACCCAGCATTCTTACTTTATATATAGTTCTTAGCAACGAACAGATAAGGTATGGAATACCGTGTTGGAATCATTACATTAGTCAAGCCATATTATGAGTGTTTTTAAAGAAAGAGTGAATCAATTTCTTCTAAACTATTCCACTTTACCATCAAAGATTTTGTAGTTGCTTATCATCAAGTAGAATTTTGGTTAAGCACTAGTCTACATAAAAAGTAATTTTTTTACCCAGAACTGTAATTTAAGAGGTTTATCAAATTTGTTAAAAACCTACGTTAGTAATGCGTGCGAATGAATGCCACCTACATACAATTATTACCAGTAATCTTAACCCGATCATCAGTTCACTTTGTTAGTTATCTGTGAACTTTGGTTGTAAATAAAATGTATAAATACTCCATAGTGTGACTGTAAGTGAAGGATGTGAATGTGAATGGTGTTATTACAAACAAACGTTTTTAAAATGTTATTCCTGCCACGTATTGACTACAGTCTAAAAGCTTTGCTGCCAAATGTGAGAGATCTTCCAATGGTATTTACTTATCGTTTTGTCAATTAGATCAAGGAATACTCCCACTACGTCACCCACCGCCCACTGCTTGCCGAACGACTCTGTGCTACCGCTGAATACTTTCTCTTCCTTTAAAACGAACCAAAAATTCAAAGTGAACAATTTAGAAAATGTGAAAAAGGTCTTTTACATTTTACATATGAAACTTTAAAATAACGATTACATTAATATTTAACTAAAATAAATTAAACAATTCATATTAAATATTACCAAATGAATCTCTTAATATTTGTTTTGAATACTGCGACTAAACCATAAATAAAAGTATTAATAAGTAGAAGGAAAAAATATGATTTCAATCATGGGGATTAATAATTTTGTTGGAGGTAGAATAAGTGTATTTTGTTTATAGGTGGGAAAAATATGTAATATATAGGAAGTAGATATATATTCTATTATTGTAAACATGGTTCCTAAGACAGGGGCGGTTTTGTATATGGACCGCCTTGTATTGTTATCACAGATATACAACGTATACAAACAGTAATAAAAAATTATTATACAACATAATACACCATTCAGAAGCTACTCGATTAATATCGGAGTAGCGCCGGAACATCATCTGGTGATGGTAACTCACTAATGGTCTGGTCGTAAACGTCTAGGAAGCAGCCGACTATATCGCCAATTTTCAGCTGCTGCCCGAAAGTGTCGCTCGAACCGGCGTGAACCTTTATCGACTGTGACACAACCACTATTATCACCATCAGTTCATCAGTCCACTGGTGAATATATACCTCCTTAAAAACGGGTATTTGATGTATTCGTCACGCTAGGCATATGGGTTGGACAGAGCAGTATGCTACTAAAGGTCACATATCAAAAATTATTTTCTCTTAGTCGACTTTTAGGATAACACGGTGGCGAAGACACTTTGAATCCGTCTTCGACAGACGGGTTAACCCGTATTATAATCTTTCTGCTCATTATTACATTCAGTTCGTTACTAAGTAATTTGCGAGACAAATTATCGTTCACGACTTTGCAAGTTATTGAGATCTATAACCTTTATTATTATACTTTGGATATATTAATAATCTATTATCAGTAAAATTACATTACACCACAAATATTAACTAAAATGCAAAGGTTACTATATTCTGAAATATTTAGTATCAATTTTAATTTAGTAGTGACGACAAATTTTTTGCATTTTTAGGTATCCAATCTAAGATAACACTTACTTTTATGTTTCCATAATATCTTTTTAAAATATTACTTATTAAAATTGCATTCTAATAACCTTAACATTAACATAAGTATATTATTCTGACATAAATCTATGTGTATTTCCGAAGAAAATATTTTTAGTCATTAGCAAATGTAATTCTTTCTAGAAAAGTATAAACGTTGGTTACATATAAGTTCTCATTCACGAGAACCATCGTAATAGATTAAGAAATCGAAATCTGGTTATAACATGTTTTTAAAATCACTATTGATTTTTTTATTGTTGATCATTTAACATGTTTTGAAATTTTATTGAAGTTAAAACTTACATTGTAACCGTCAAAAGCCCAGGAGTTTTCATCTTGCCCCAGCATCATACCAGGCGCCATGTCGGCGTGCGCCCACCCAACCTTAAGGTAAAGAAAGAAAATATAGTAACTACATAAACCTCATTGCTAAATACTAGTTATTAACCAAGATAAACGAAAATTGCGAAAATTTATTTTTTAAAGTAATTAATATTTATGTTATATTTCCGTTGTATTCGTAATTTCCTTCTGAAATTTAAGACTGTCAAATTTCTTATTTTCCAAGAATCTATTTCCTGGAGTTGAAAAATGGTTTAGTATTATTTATAAACAAAGGATGGAAAGGATACAACGGTTCTTTCAAGTCTACAAATAAACTTGTTACACTCACCCTCATAGGTCCCGCAGTGAGTATTTCGAACTCAAAATACCATTTTCCTGAGCTGACTGCGTAGTTCTTCTCTGCTCGATACGTTCTAAAGTCTGCCTGCTTCTGTTTCGACGCTTCCGCTAGCAAAGCTGTAGTAAGAAGTATTATTGATTAGTCAGAATGTGCATTTATTAAGGTAATGGTGATAAATTTGAATGGTCGATCAATTTTGTTATTTAATAGATAAGGCCATGTAAGTTTCTCACCAGTTTCCACATGTTTTAATTCAACAAACTCAGTCTTCATCTCTTCCGAGTCACACAGCATATAATAAATGCGATAACAAACTGAGTTATCATCGCTCTAAACGTTCATCCTCAGTCTACATAAATAGTATGAGTTCCATTACCTTCATGCTGTTCTCCAGTGGGCGGATCTAGATTATAGCCGTACACCAGCAGGGTTCGGACGGTCTCCGAGGCAGTGTCCCTATTTGCCTTCTTGATAGCATCGTCGACTTTAGGATACGGAACCAGATGCGGAGAGCGATGCATGTCGGGATCCTGACAAGCGAGATCTTTTAATAGTATTATTTACTACATAGAGAAATGTAACCAGTGCTAAAAGAAATTTAACATCTTTTTTTCAATACGTCGAGCACGATGTGTTACATTATAAATCATTGTAACTACCGCCTACTAACTGATGACTTTGTTGATGACAAAGTGAAGTGGATTAGAAATGTAACTAGAGCTGCCCCCACCATCATATAGATCACAAGCATTTGAAGTTCTTTCTTCTCTGACGCTGGTATATTTAGACTCGCCCTGCTGTGACCCTCACACCTAGTAACTTAGGAAATATTAAGTGTGAGAGTCACAGCAGACGCGTCTAACAGTAAAGATATCTTCTACATGCTAAATAAAAAAAAATATAATAAAAGAAAAAAATTGTAAAGTAACAATGACAAAATAATAGAAAAATATAAAGCAAATTAAGCTACAACTTAGAAGATTTTATTATTTAGTTTATGTATAGGTTATTTTATTTCTTTAACTACCATGTATATAGTAATAACTGTTTAATTAACTTTAGAGAGACAGTAGCAGCCATGAGTGAAAACAAAGATAGAAATCGAAGAGCATTAGGATGAATAATAAAGAAAATGTTATAAATATTTGCATGTATTCCTACAATATATTTAAATTAATAAATTAAAATTAAAGGCATATAAATAAAGTCTTCATTTTACTGTTGGTAGGTCCCTGTTGCTGGACTCCAACTATGTTAAATCACAGATCTTATTTCTACTAACAAACAATATTGTGCAAATACTAGTATGTTCCAGATTGGTAGGCGTTGTAGTTTTTGAAATTACTGCGGTAATGAGACTT
>DWLS01005009.1:0-13212 GCA_018246255.1 Pachliopta kotzebuea | reverse complement strand
AAATAATTATGTAAGCTGTTGTAATGTCTTCCGTTATATGACATTACTATAAAATAATTAATTTATCATTATGAATTGTAATAATTCGTTACATCGTGTTTTGTCATGTTTTGACGTGTTTTGTCGTGTTTTGTCGTGTTTTGTCGTGTTTTGTCGTGTTTTGCCGTGTTTTGTCTTGTCGTGACTTTACTATAAAATAATTAATTTATCATCATGAATTATTATAATTCGTTACACTATGTATAATAATCATCCGTTATTACTGATTGATAGTTGTTGATAGTCTGTTCTTAAGTTTCCATCTTCATATTTATATTTCATTAATTAACTCTTTACTTACTATTTAAAACACTTAAGGCTATGTTCTCTTAGCCTCATTCTCTTTTCTAATTGAATCTTCTCCTTTTTACTTTATTTATGCTATTTAACTTGTTGTGCTACTTATCATATTTTTATATCCTCATTTACAATCTGCAGATATTGTAATGAAAAATAGGTTACCTTATGTTGATTGAATAAAATATTCATTCTGAAACTCTAACCTAGGAGTTTTTTTTTCGAATGATTGAAGAGCAATTGACGCCATAAGAGCTTCATTGGAGCTAAATGATATACATAAATGGAAATAATTGCTAAAAGCCACTGTATTCAGACAGCAAAAGACCATGTTATGTGGAATACAAAAGACTTATGATCAGCTGTGGGATGGTTATAGATTAAGCTAATAAATAGATTATCTAAATATTAGAAAAAAACAATCATTATCTGCTTATAAAAATTAGCACCTGCTTTATTTAAAAGACTTTCTTTCTTTATTATATTCGCGGCTTGTTTTAGAAGGTGACTAATGAGGTCGGCTCCAGGGTTTTTTTTATAATAAAATTTTTATTTAACTTACTTTTTCCTGAACTTTACCGATGTACTGCGCTTAGTTCTTAAATAAAAACATTTTTGCTGGCCTCGAACTCTGTTCTTTCCATTTGGATAATTACTAAAATGGCTGTAGCAATTTCCAAGAAAGGAAGTTAAAAACGCGAGGAATGAAATAGATATTTTCTTTATTAAAACAAATGTTTTTCGATATATCTGATTCTATTAACTCATAAGTAAACCTCATTATAATTTTGATTTAAAACCAATTTAAAATTAAAACAAAATTAAGAAATATTATTTAAAATTTGAAAAGTTCACTACTTTTAATATAAAACGGAGTTCCGTTAATTACTTTGAAAATTTAAGCTTTTCCAAAGCAAAAACTCTATAATGGGATTGATTTGAAAACTTTCCTTCATAACTTTCATAATTCCTGTAAAACTCACTCGGTCTCTGTGCCGTTAAAAAACGTATGAAATTGTTTGATGAATGCTGGGGGGCAGATAAGGACCAGTAACAATGGCCTTTATGATGGAGAACAACTCCGAGGTGCCGAACATCCTCGCAGTCCAGAGCCTCGGGAGCAAATGATGCGGTAAATCATTTTAGATTAATTTGAATAGCACTGCTACCTTATTCTCTTGGGTGTAATGGGAGCTCCATTAACACAAGAATTCACGAGACCCAAGCCAACCTCACTTGCTCGTGGTGTATCCTGCTATCAACAAATGAGACTCTCTCCTCTAAACCGCATTGGGCCAACGTAGTGGGAGGCGGCTCACATCGAAAGAGGGAGGAAGGAGATAAAAACAATCGCAAGGAGCCACCGGATTAAAAACCGATCAAGACTGTGTTTTGCGTTCAAATATTAAGAAAAGCATTTTTTGTCGAGTGAGAACTCTTCCAAAGATACCATGCTTCAGAGGGGGAGGACAAGGTTACGTAGGATTTGCACCCACTAAAACACTCTATGGATATTCTTAAGTGCGTTGCGAAAGGATCCGAGATCTCCTACCGATCGGATCCATGCCTTCATACACTAAGCCTATTCGCATCCTAGGAGAGGCCATAAGCAACCCTGCATTGCTACGACAAAGAACAAAATAATACCATCTCATATTTGTCGTCTACTACTCGGTAAACGAGCCATGGAAACCCCCGCTTTTAAACCCTTTTAGTCTCCTTCTACGGCAGGCACCCTTACCTTAGTTCTATTCTTATTAGTTCGTGGCTACAGCACAGGCATTAAAAAAGACCTATGTCCAGTAGTAGACATCTATTATCTGAGACGATGATGTCCTAAAATGTTTACCATTTCTCTTTATAAAATGTTGTAACAGGGTAAACATTGTTATTATAAGTTTATCTCTGACGGACGTAAACTTCATCACAATATCCGCCGTAGGGTACTCGTTAAAAAAGTTGATATCACATTTAAACACCAAAGCGATGACTGGTCGACTGACATACGAATTTTGTGGTACAAAAATGTAAAGCAATTTTTAAATCTACCTACAGTGTTTTTTTAGCCAAAGAAAAACGGGATACATCCGGTTCGTTTTAAATTTTATTTAGCTATAAATAAACAGAGATACTGTTTTGTTATATATTACATGAACCTTTTTCCGGTTTAAACGGCGATGTGCTCATTGAAATTACCTAACAGATTTTTTAATACAAGTTACTCGGGAATTATTACAGACTGAATATGTTGAAACGTTCTCTGGTTCTCATATATTGATGGTAGAAGACAGCTATGCTGTTTTTGTATATTTACAACAGGGGAGTGATATTTAGCCAAGCAAAATCCAGATTGTCCATGTCTAGGTACCGAAGCAGCTCCTATTGCAACCGATAGTACTGTCTTAACATTACTGTGTTCCAGTTTGAAGGGTGCGGTATGCTAGTGCAATTACTGAGGTAACGAGGTTTAACACTTTAAGACATATAGTGACGAGCGCAACGTGGTTCTGAGTACACCATCTTAATTAGTGCTACGTTTTAATGAGCAAATGTATCACTTACCATTAAGTGAACAACTCTTGCCCTTGTGTTGTCTTGTCTTGTGTTGCGATTAGATTTCTACCGAAGATTCAGTGCTGGTAGAAGTCAGGGCAGACTAGACCTTGTCCAGGAATCAGTTTGCGTTTTGGGCTGATTCAGTCGCCAACGTCCATACTACGTTGAATACACCGGTTCTCGTCCGATCACCGAAGTTAAGCAACGTCGGGCGCGGTCAGTACTTGAATGGGTGACCGCCTGGCAACAAATATATGTCGGTATTATATATATACATATATGTACATTTTTATATTTATATCATGAAACTCTTCTCTAGGTTTGTTGACGGATATGGTTAGCTACTCATTGTTACACGATGCGTGTAACTTTATAATATTGCAAACGACCCACCCCTTTGAAAAGGTTTCATCGCAAGGTTTTATCCAACAAAAGTAGCTATTGTATATATCATAGGTGGGGAACCTGCGGCTTCCGCGAGATTTTGTGAGGCCCTTTGCCACCTAGTACAAAATGGAAGAGTTCGTTTCAAACAACTATTGTACGTCAACGGCATGACAGTTGCGCGAAAAATTCCGCTAAAGACAGTCCTATTGTAACATGACGTCAGAATACTGGTCTGAAATGGACTCTAACACGTATGAGCGAGGCTCTGGCCCACAGACCATCCGTTTCAGACTTGGACACTGAATGTTAATTTTTTAAACAGTTTTAGCGCCCCCAAGTTGCATTAAGAATGAACTAAACGAAAAAAATTCGGCTTATGTGTGTGTGTTTTATATAAAAAAATTTATTGTATTTTTTTATAATTTTTTATATGTAAAATTTTGTGGTATCATATTTTATTTTTTGTATACATTGCAATAAATAGTTAAATCTATAGAAAAACCATAATAATTTCACAAAAGTCACTTTCTTAAATCAATCAGCTTATTCGGCCTCTCTTATTGCTGCTCTTATTTAAATGTGGCCTCTAATGGTAAAAAGGTCCCCACCTCTGGTCTATAGGCTTCAGTTAACATATCATGTGTTGTAAAAAAAGCAGTTGATTCAACAAAGACAGTTGAATTTTGCTCTTGTTACATAAAAAATTTAAATGTCTTCAGTGGCGGCTACTAGCCGCCTCTACTTCAAGAACTCGATCCTTAGTAATGAAGCGTACGAAAAAAAGAGATATAAATCTCTCTCTCTCTCTCTTGTCACTGAGAAGATTATATTCGATCCGAATTTCTGGGTCACGATAAATGTATTTAGTATTCAATAAAATTCACGAGTACTTTTATGTTTGTGTCCTCAATGCTTTAAATGTATACAGAGTGTGAATAATCGTACCTTACTTTGTCTACTGAATATTTCAAACTGTTGAAGAGGCCAGAGGGGTTATAAATGGATGCTTTGAATTCTTTATGAATGCGACTCCAGGTGAACTTTATTGAACATTTGACGCCGTTATCATAACAATCGTAAAATTTTAAATTAAACCAACATATACAGTTATTAAAATACATATCTCCGTATTCATAAAATTTATTTCAAAAAGAAATCTTTAGCTGTAAAGCACTGTAATATAGTAAGAAAAGAATTAGTTGCTCACAACCTTCATTTATAAGTTGCAAAGAACAGTAAGGGACCTGGTGAGTTTACTCACTTTGTCCTCCAAACTTCAATTTAAATAAAGGACGATAAAGAATTATGGAATTGCTACCATGTATATTTTACTAATGATTCTTACCGGTGTAGAAGTAATGGTAGTTAGCGTAAAAAGCATAATAAGGCTGGTATAGTCTGTTTGTCACCTAAGATACTTCTGAATACGAACTTAGGTTTTAATTTGAGACATTGTCTACTTAAAGGATATATCTAGAATCGAAAGTAGATTAATTCAACATTGTTATCCGTCGTACCTTTTAAGTACCAATTACTAATAAAAATTGCAAGCTTAAAATTAACAATTTAACGACTTTTGTTATTACAACCCATAAAAAACCGGGCTACCTTTTTATTTTTCGTTTAATAGACGTCGACAAGTAATGGATTACTGAGGACAATTGATTGATCGCACAAACCCCTGTCCAAAACTTACCACCATACATCAACCGCTGTTTACCGTTTGTTAGCCACGTACAATGACCAAAATTGGAAAATGATTTATTTCATTTCACTCTCTTAATAATTTCACAACAACCACAACAATGAAAATCCAAATAATAAAAGATTAAACTGGTAATTACCTCAATCATTTTGCACAAAAATATTACTAAAAGATAAATAGAACCAGAAAGGGTTTCAACTAAGATTTCCAGACGCAAATTAAATGTTTCCTGTTAATTAAGTTTTACCCATTATACAATATATTGTCATGAACAGCCGAATATATTCATTTAATTCCGACTCAAAATAGTGATGGATTGAATCGGAGACATTTCGCCTCCTCAAATATTTACCTTCATCGCTTTGTGCAAATTTACATTGAACACATGAATTATGTAGTTGTATACTTGAGTATGGACTCATGCGCAGAGACATCGGATCTGAATAAAATTTTCTCCAAAATGGGAAAACGTTTGTATAACAAAGTGAGGAAGATACCAAATTTTTTTTAAACGTCAAAGCGACTAGACTAATAAGGCGTACGCTTGATTGTAAGTTCCTTGTCCAAGACACCATGGCACTAGTTAAGATGATATTAAACAGCATCACATTACGATCATCACCTTGAGACATAAGTTATTAAGTCTAGTTGCCCTAGTAATTTCATTAGCTTGCAACTCCCTTCAAACCGAAACACAGTAAATTTCGCATAGTACTGTCAGTCGGCTGCAATAAGAGCTGAGGTGGTACCAGACTGTCTCCGGTAACAGAGACTTACCACCAGCAAAAAAGCAAAAAATATGTGTTGATAAAGAAAATACCAAACATGGTTTCAAATTCAGATAGGTTTCTATCATATTTCCCAGAGCTGATATTCAGGTTTATAGAAATTCAATCATAGCAAGCTAGGATTAAGTTTGTAATAGTTAAAGAGCTGGTAAACATGTACTCTATTTTGGTCTGCAAGGAAATGGAAGTTTAGTTACTGTGTTCCGGTTTGAAGAGCGTTGTAACTAATAAGATTACTGAGGTAACGAATTTTAACTTCGTATGTGTAAAAAGGAAGAGCACAATTTGTTGCTGTGCACATTACCCCAAAAAGCGTCAAATTATTTGTGCTTTTCCCTGCTTTTCGCGTGACATATTCCTAATTCTTTTAGAGTACCCGTCAGATATTTTGGTTGAAATTACGTCGCTCATGAATGTAGAGCGTTTAAGATAAAACGAGTCATATCCGAAGCGCGTCACAAATATTACTAGTGACAAGTTACGAGGGGAAAACCTCACCACGGCGCCTCGGGGAGACATTTTAAGGACTATTTATGAGAACCCGTATGACTTTCTCTATACTATTATTTTTTTTATATTATACTCTTTGTGTAAAGGGAACAGTATCATAGGAGAATGATAAGAAAAATTAATAAAAAATCTAAATGGTTGGATTAAAGTGATTGATAGTTTGTATTGATATATCGTGAAGATGTTACGTGAATAAGTTAATGATTGCTTTTTCCAGCTGCTCGATATCTGTCTCTTTTTATTGATTCTAATATCAAAAAGTAGAGAATAAAACTAACGACGTAACTTCACAAAAAAGTTAAACTGAAATGGATGAAGGAAGAAGGAGCTATGGTATTTAGGAAAAGAAATTTTGATCCAATAGCTGTACAAATGTTGATCATTATAACGGATTCTAGGAGTATTTACACAAATTTAGGTAAAAGGAGAAACTGATGACTGTCTGTAACAATGGAGAATCAGAGAATGTAATACACCTGATGAAAAAAATTCTTTGTACGAAAGAGAGCGACATAGTTTAGACGTAAAACGGAAGAAGTAAATACTAATAATATTTGTGAATTAATATAAATTGGGTTAGCTAAAAAAAATTTTTAAAATATTGTAAATGTAACTGTAAAAGCTGGTAAAAAAAATAAATAGGTGGAAGTTAATAAATAAGATAATTAGCATAAGATGTTAACAGAAATATCATATGAATAAAAGATAGGTGAACGATAGATTACAAACATCTGGAGCAAACTCAACAAGTTGGAGAAGGACTTCACTAAATTGATTTTAAATATTGTAATAATAAATAAATGAGTTATAATATAAATTAAAGTATCATTGCAATCAAATTAAAGAAACATGGTATTAAATAAAATTTAGCTTCGATAAGAGTAATTGCAATGTTGTAACGTAACAAATCAATTTACCCTACAATTTTTAATAAAATTTATAAATACTTATTGTTTATGAATTTCATGTTTTATTGGTATACAGATATAAAATCTTATTGCCAATTATGTATATAAATAAACCCAGTAAAAGTTTCTAGTCTGTTTCATTGCTGTCCGTCCATATAATATCTAATAGATTACCCGTTATCGTCTTTGTTTTGATCGTTATGCCCGATATTCTTATCCAATACAGGCGAAGGGTATGCTATTTATTTATATGTTGCGGTAAGATACAGCAAGCAGTTATTACTGTTTATTGATCAACAGGCATTACGGCAGCTGTAGTATAATACTAAAACGTTAATCTAATAATTCATTAGTAAGCCGATATCGGAAAAATCTCTCACCGTTATCATTATCAATATATAGATGCCCACTGTTGGATATAAATCTCACTTATAATTCTATGCACCAATCGGTCGTGCTTTGCATCCAGTACTTTGCCTATACCTTCATCAGATCATTGGTGTACATGTCGAAGGTTTTTCAACATAACGTCTACCGTAGCTACGGCTTGGAACGAATGGAACACTACTCTCTATAGTATAATTGAGGTAAACTGAACAAGGGGACTAAAATATTCTTTTTCTTCTTGACACTGAAGGTGGGGGTCCACATCCATCAAGCCAGCTCGATGTGGACAATAAATAGGAAGTAGAAGGAATTCCATATAACACTCTCTCTTCCAGAAGAAGAGTTATATATTAATAATCGATCGTTTCGATTCCCATTGAACTGGATCGATAAATCCACATACCGTGAACTCTCACCAACAAATAGATCTGACTCTCCTTGTGAAAGATGATCCCTAGTCCCAGCTTTGAGAACTTTTAGAGTGCTATTTCTAGATTTATTATTGATTTGTCTGATTTTTTTTAATTTGAATTTTGTAACTTCAAAGTTATTTTTATATCAAAAAATCAGTACTCTTAGTACGAGAAAATGAGAAGAAAATAATTTATGTACATATTTATAAATATATTGTTCTATTGAAGTTATATTAGCTTTCTTTTTAGTTTTTTGTAAATTACGTAATAAAATAATAATATTTTTTGTTTTTAATGACATGTGGTATTAATGAGACATATAATTTACTTAAAAATCATACATTTTGTATTCAAAAACTGTAACCAAGATTGTTTGATTAACCCCCCAAAGAATTCATGTCTATTAATGATAGATATTTATATTTTGTTTCTGTAGCTAAAGTGTTACAATCTTCCTGTACGCTATTAACGCCTAAGTGAGGGTCCAGAGGGCCCCTTGAAATATTTGACAGCAATCAGTTAAGTTTAATTAAGCCGATGGACCCCGGGATCCCTGTCAGATTGTGGTCGTCTCTAAATCAAGTTGATGTTCCTTGCTAAGGCGATTTCAACTGTCCGAAGAGCAATTTCGCGCAAACTGGAACACAAGCCCCTGGGGTGGAGGCCTGTTCAAAGTAGTCTTTAACGGAAAACAATTTTTTTTTAACTATAGCGTCCACTTAACCATAGTTTTGTATCATGTTACGTGATAATGATGAACTGTGCCTGTGATGACAACAAAAACTCCACAACGCTGTTATAGACAGGATACTTGATTTTATAGTTATATATTAAAAGATGTCCTGGATGATAAAGCAATCTCCTTGGCTAAATGTATGCAATAATACTGTTATGGAAGTATTTGCAAAATCATCATCATCATCAGCAGGCGGCGATTTTACAATACGTTTTTCCTAGTTTCCCAGGCGTCGTCGAAAACTTACTACAATCCAAACTTGAACGCATGTAGCTCCAGAATCAAACCAGTTAACTCAGTGTTAAGAAACAGGCAGTAAGATAGGTTCAACGGTGACTAAATGATGATCTTTTAAATATAAAAAAAAAACTATATTTAAGTTGAGTTAAAGGAAAATATGGGAACGGACATTAACGCCGTCAAAATGACGTGTACCGTATATCTAGTGTTAATATTAGCTCGAAGATTTATTAGGTCGCGGATTCCGGATCCGCGGGCCCTGAGGCCGATGGAGCTGTAAAAGATGGCAAGGTTACCAGCTCCGGGCATCATACCAATATAGATTTTTTATAAATACGACGGCTAGTGATTGATTCTTGAACGTAATTTGGCGTACAACATAATTATACGAATATGTAAAACATTTTAACTTTGCACACTAATCACAGTATAATTTTAGGATTTATTGATAATACTAATTAAATTTTAATAATAAATTTTTTATCTGTACCTATTTACATAACGGCGGACTTGATATAAGTCATTCTCTCTCATTTACTTTTGGATTAAAAAGAAAAAGTAAGACTACAGTATGCTTTCTGTTTATATAAAACAATACTTAAAGTCAGATGTACTACGCAAATGTGGTCTTATCCAGTTTCTCTGAAACTTTATAGGTTTAGAATGTGCCGGAATGGTTTAGGCCCTATACCATTTCCTCACATATGGCCTAGACTCTATGGGTAATTTTCATGCTTTGAACACAAAGCACATGAATTCGATTCAAAGCGAAAGTTTACTTTTTTGCTTTTCACGGTGCTATCTTTGACCTTTTATATCTTCTTAACCGGAAGAGTTATAGACTTTTTATTTCGGATTCCTCATCTCATTATCCTGTACTTCATTTTATCCTCAAACAGTACCATGCAGCTGTTCCTGTTTAAAGTTACAGCACGTTGCGGAATATTTAGGTCAGCGCGTCAGTCTTTTCACGCTGATGCATTCACATAATGGAGACTAAGAAGAATGTAAATAACTATAACGTACTATAAATAATATATTGAGTCAATTTATATATCAATATTAAACTTAATGATGTCATCATTGATGAGTTTACTTTCAGAGTTGATGTAGTATTGAGCTCCATACATTTCTCTTCTATCGATTCGCAAAACAGGCATAGTGAGGCGCGGCAGTGTAAACAAACGGAACCGTCTGCAGTAACATGTATAAGTTATATACATAGGCGTATCCCTTAGCTGTTTGTATATACATTTCTAATCACGTATTTACTAGTGTTTAATCTGTTTGCGAAGATCACTTAAACACCTTACTTCACTAGAATTACAATAGCAAACTTTTTAGTACGTTCTTTTCTTTGTTATTCGTCGGGACGAGTATGGTGTTCACCTGATGGTAAGTTATACTCTTACCCATAAAATGGCGCTGGTTAAGATGGTATATACAGCACCACAGTGTTGAAACATAAAGTGTTAAGTATTGTTACCCCAGTAATTTCACCAGATAAAGTAATGCGAGCTGCGGTGGTAACTAGATGGTCTCCAGCAATAGAAACCTACCACCAATAAACAGTGGGTACTTATCTAAATAATGTTCAGAAATTATTAAACTGTAGCCAGAGTTCCAATTATTGTATAAATACCTTACATAGAAACACTTAATTTCGAGTTATTAACTATCAAGTGAATATTCTGCTTTCTGGTATTATTTACCAATTAATGATAGTCTTCCAATATTTTCTCTTTATCAACCATTGCTTTGAAAATAGCGAAGGGTAAAGGGTGAAAAAAAAAAAAAGTAGTATGGCAGTTTGCTTAAGATTTTAGGATTTTGCTATAAATGCTGATAGTTTAATATAGTCTAAAATTTTCTGGTGGAAGATCTTTTGTTGGAGAACGACTAGGTACTACAGCAGTTCCTAATGCAGCCGGCAAATATTTTACTTTTTTAGTTTGAAAGGCTTAGTAACTAGTGAAATTAATGGGGTAACGAGAGTTAACTTATGTCACAAGGCGATGAGGTTAATGTAGTCCTGTGTTCATGGACCTAATTACTTACCATCAGGTAAACGCTCATTAATTCAAATTCATTAAAATTTTCCATAGTGACATCAAGTTAATAATACTTAGTATATGTATAGTTTATAAAATTGATTTGATCTTTGCTTAGAAAAAATCTAGAAAGGCAGCTAAGCCAATTAAGCACCACTAAATAGATTACTTGCCGGGTTAAAGCCATCGGCGGACTGATCAAAGGAATTACAGGGAAGATAATTTTGTTGGAGGAATAATTTTAAACTCAAACCGTGTCACAACTAGCGGGGGTGAGAACGTATTAAACTTATTTTACATCAAAGTATTTCTAATTTAACTTTTTGACGTTTAAATATATATAATTCTAACTAAAAATAACTTGACAAGCCGGAAACACGACATCATCATCAGCCTGGGGCTTTCATTATACTTCACCTCACAAGTCATATGCGTGATCTCCAGGTTTCTATTACCTTATAAGGTTAGAATGTACTGGAATGACCTAGGGGATAATTTTCATACTTTAGACACAGAGGTCATGAGTACGATTCTTAGTGAATTTTTTGTTTTTTCGCTTTTCTGCAATGCTTACTTTGACCTTTCATATCTCCTCAACCGGAAGAGCTATAGACTTCATATTTCGGATTTCTCTTCTCCTTCTCCTGTATTTCATTTTATCTCATAAGAGTATCAATGCAACTGTTCCGGTTTAAAAGTTACAGCGCATTACTTAGTATTTAAGTCAGCGCATCAGTCACTCTCTCTCAATCGAGTAATTGAGAATGAAACTGTTATAGTATATACAAATTTTATGAAAAAAAACGGTAATTAATTATATTTTTAAATGTGAATGTACATTAATAATGTATATTCACGTTAATAAATATAATTTTTAATAGTGTAAAATTCGATCTTACCTCCCTTTTATTAAAATTAGAAAGTCACTTCACAAGTACTTTAAAAGAGGATAATACCTCTAACGTTTTCACCTTTGATAATTTTCTAACAGAAATACTTTTTTTGTCATAATACAAGCTTTTAATAATACCTAAGTAAGATTTCAAATACTTTTATATCAACTTTTAATATTATTTCTCAACTTTTTGTATCAAGTATATTCCAGTTATATTTCATTGATCTAATAAAATTTTAGATTAGTTAAAACTTAAGATATTGCTATTACTAAAAAATATTCTTAACTGCTCTTATATAGAACTTAGTTATTTGATACATTATAAAAATAAGCATATAAAGCAGTTCTGTTAGTATAAACTTAAGCATTAGCTTAGGTGCTTAGTTTTTCATAGAACCTTAACGTTGAAACTATTCTATTATACGGCGCAGTTAAAAAGTTTCAGGCAAATAAAACTTACTAAGGTTCAAATAGGAGTTTTAAATGTGTTAAGTTATAAAAGCGATGAAATTGTATTAACTGCAATCTTATTATCAAAGTTTTTTTTTCTTATTTTAATGTTACATAAAATATCTTTAGTGTTCTTAAACTTAACGTGTAGCAACATACTATGACTAACAAGACATATACTTGATGGTAAATGATACCCTTCCCATAACTTGTCGCTGGTTAAGATAGTATTCACTGTACCATATTACGCTCGCCGTATTGAGACATGTTAAGTTCCGTTACCCCAGTAATTTCACTAGCATACAACCCTCTTCAAACCAGAAACTTTTTAACCGCTTCCATTGTGAGGGTTCTCAATTCAATTTCAGGACCACATTAATTGGATGAGGAGGAGAGGGTCTATACCCCCATATAATAGATGCCATTCACCTGATAGTAAGTAATATACTTGCTCCTAAGGTCGTTTATACAGAACACTGAGACGTTAGTTATTGTCTCGTTACCCTAGTAATTCCAGTACCTTCCAGCACCTTTCAAACTGGAATACAGTAATGTATGCACAGTACTGTTTACCGACTGCAATAGGAGCTGCGGTGGTACCTACCATGACGGTCTATAGTTACAGATACCTATTACCAGTAAAAAGTTTTCCTTGTATTCAAAGACTTAGTATATCTGATTATCAATAATTAGAAACAGAAAAGGAGTAAGTATAAAATGTATATTACAAGGTTTTTTTGTTAAATTATTTACTGACATCCTTTACTACAGAATAGTTATGCAGTGTGAACCCTCCCTTAATGTAATAGGTGGATGATGCTGACGATGCATGCAGTGTCATGAGTAGATA
>DWLS01005008.1:0-13213 GCA_018246255.1 Pachliopta kotzebuea | reverse complement strand
TAAAAAATAGCGCAGTCCTGCAGGAACTGCGCTATGGAAGGAAGACGGAGATCTTCGTGCAGATCGACGTTCCTCTCATACCATTCCGCACCCGTAGCTTTACGTCAAATTCATGTTAACATAGCAGAAGTTAAAATATCGCAAAATTTGTCTCTAAAACATTCTAAATCATGTAAAAACAGAAAAAATTACTATAAAAAATCTTAAAAACATAAAAAAGTAAAAAAATGTAAAAATTTTTTTTGCAAGATTTTAAATAAAGATAATTATAGTAGTAAACATTTTGTTAGAAAGGGGTAAATACCATTTCCGGAGTACAGAATAGGGGTAACGAAGGAAGGGGGAAGAAAGGGGGTTTAATAAATATTTGCGTATCCCACTCTACGGGTGGCGACCATCAGGTCTGGTTTTATTCATATGAGACCGAATTAAAATAAGTCTCCTCATTATGATCTATAATGGATGAACTCTTGATTTACCTCGTGTAATAGTTATAACATAGAAAACTGTCTTACTAAAGACATGCTAAAACAAATACTTTAAAAATAATTATTTTCAACTGAATAAGAGACTGATTGAGAAGACAAATAAATTATATTTTACCTAATGAACCCTTTCATGAACCATATCTGCCAACAGTGCCCTTGACAAAAAGCTGACGTCACCTGTTGAACAATAAGGTACACTCCAACAATGGGCGTTGTGTTGCCATTCGTTACGACGACGACGGATTGTCGGTTCGATTCCGTCGCCACTTCAAGCACCAACAACAATGACCCCGTTGCAGCTCCACAATACTGTACTTGTTATCTATCAGGTAAAAAACAAAACAAAGAGCAGAAATCGGATTGTTCAAAAATGTAAATAATAGCAGTTACGACTGCTACTCTCAATGGGTTTTGTGTTTGATAGTTCAAGACAGTTAAAATAATAAGCACTTTATGTACAGATATTTAATAAAAATAAACAATTAATTGTAGTCTTATCTATCAGCTGATAGACGCCCGCTACTAGACAGAGGCCTCCACCAAAATTAGGGGTATTGATCCGTCCACCAATGACTAGCCCTGTGCGGGTTGGTGGGGAGCCAGAGCCTCGTTTGTTGGCTTGGGTACCGTGGAGTAATTTTTGGGACTTTGTTGTTAACCGGATTAAATAAAAATTGTTGTATAAATAATTTGCTGATTTGTATAACGCGAAGATATTACTGTTACACGAAATTCAATTGGTGAATTAACATGGCTTCCCAGTCCACCTCATTTTAAAAGCTTGACTGGAGACTTAATTACGCCTCAGAAGCACTTCAACTTATATAGATGAAAGGATTTTCTAGCTGTACATCTTAGATATTCATCAAAGGATGTAAAGCTGAAGGATATCGGTAGTACAAAGAATTGATAGAATCTCTTCAGTTTCAAGTTAGCTGTAATTTTTTCCAGATTATGATTTTATTAGTTATTACTAATAAAAGAGAGCAGTAACATATTTCTTACTGCGTTAAAGCAAGAATCTTTTTTAGAGATTCTGATACTTAAGATATCGAGATAAATTTCTTCAAGCAAAGTCTCTACATCCCGATTCAGGCACAAAAAAAATTATATCTACTAACAGACAAACTTAAAATCTGCGTAGAAAACTTTAAGAGGAATCTTTTTTGACACGACGGGGGTTAAAATAGGGTATGCTTGTTATAAGAAAAGAAAACTAGAAATCCTTTTATAAGTCGTTGGTAAAAAAAACCACTCAGTTCGTTTTATTAAGTATTCATAAAAAAATCTAATACGTAATGGAAATATAATGAGAAAACCATAGAGCGTGCAGGCTCTTACTGTTGCATCAACCGTTTGCTGAACGTGAGGTCGCTGTAAAATGAACTCTGTAAATAAGGCTCAGGGTCTAATTTTTCCGAAACAAACATTTCCCTTTGATTACAACCTCTCTAGAGTTTATTTTTTTTATTGCGAATTGACCAAAGGAAATATGGTTGACATTTCTGTTTCTCGGTTATGGAAAGACTTGGATATGCCATAACATGTTATTATTAAGTATAGATATTGTCTCCGTGGCGAAGTTGCTAAGTACTTCCCAGTTTTGTTCCCCGGTTTGATTACCACAGTAATAGCTGTCCAGTTTGAATTATATTAGATTTTTAATCGTCAGCCTAGGTACTAATTTAATCCCAGGGCACCGGCGGAACGTCCGTAAAAGGATTCCCCCGCTTAAAAAAAAGGTACTAATTCAATAATGTAAATTATTGCTGTGTTTCGACTGTCACTTTGTTAGATCTAGCTATGATCTATGTTTTAAATGATTGATTATTTACAAGTTGTTAATATACTATTGACAAGTGTTCTTCTCACTAGAATCGTGGGAAGTTGGAAGGCACTTACGGAAATGTGCAGCGGTAACATTAATATGCCAGGACCACCGTCGGGGACCTTGGCTTCGCAATGCCAACTTCTGCGAGGAATGCCTTTTGACGATTATTTTCTCTACAACTGTTAGGTTATTCCTAAAAGTTTCCGTGTTCTCAATCTACTTATGGTTTTCATATTAACAAAAGTAACGCTAAGCAAATTCGTTTGTTTACAAAGAAAACCTTTGACAAATTCATCAGGTTCACTTCCTAACATATCTTACTTTATTAATAGTTGTGTTAAATTAACTTATGAATATCTTTTTACATTAAGAAAATTTATTATCGAGTAGCTTACGTCGGATATTCGAATAAGTTGCAATTGAATTTACTGTTATCTATTTATAATATATAATTTGAAAACAATTTACAATTATTCAAGTAAGTTGAATAAATCCATTCAACGGCGGAATTGAAAATGAAGTGAAACAAATATTTAAAATCAATGTGATTAGTTTGTTTATTCAGTCCATTGCGCAGATATTTTAATCAAGTTACGACATGAAGCGTTTATAGTGGATAAGCTTAACGAATTTAAATTATTGGAAACGCTTACATCGAGCTTAAGTAACAGTACATCATCACAAGTTATCAAGCTCTCTGATGTAGGGCGATGTTAAAATTCATTGCACAAAGAACAAATACAATAAAATACCTTAGGGGCGGTCGGAAGTGGGTGGATGAGAAAAGCTGCGGACTGCATTTGGTGGAAAACATTGGAGAAGGCCTATATCCGGTAGTGGATTGAAAAAGGCTGATGATGATGATGAAATTAACTTATTAAAGATATATGGTCCTTTATGTAATGTTCACGTTTAAATATAAGATATATATGGGTTGAGTAAATCAATAAGGTGGAAAATAACAATATTGTATTTGTTTTATAGTAACTTTCTACTTAATTAAGCATAAGAACATATTAATAATTATTATGACAGACTTGTGTCTATCATATATCCTAACTCCTAACAACGTACTCCTTGTAGTTGGATGCAAACGTATCACTATACATATACTAAAAGTTTTCTTTTTATACGACAAGGCGAAGAGACGAGCAAAGTATTCGTTTGATGGTAAATAATACGCTTGCCCATAACGAGGCACTGGTTAGGGTAGTATACACAGCACCACATTGCGTTCGTAGCAATAAGACATAAGGTTTTAAGTATCGTTATCCCAGTAATTTCACCAGCATACAGCACCCTACAAACCAGAACACACACATTTCACATTACTATTTGGCGATAGAAATGGGAGCTGAGATTGTACATAGACGGTCTCAGGTAATGGAGACCTACCACCAGTAAAATGTCTCATGTTAACCTTTCAATAACTTCAGTAGAACAGGAAACGTTTCCTCACATTAATATAGTTTATATCCTAAGGCGGTATCAGAATATTATCAACTCTCGTAGTCTGTTTGTAGTTAACAAGATTGCATTCAGGTCTTCCAGGATCCGCGCTCCAATTGTTAACGCCCGCATCAATACACTTCTGATTTTATTTACCTAAGTAAAGTATTTGCACAACTTAAATGTAACATCAATATTACTATATGTATATTACTGTTTGCTACTGGTTATGAATATTAATTATACTCATGGAATTTCTGCAGAGCATTATATGGAAGGTTGTTTTAAATTTCAGATTTTATAATCGCTAAATTAGGTCATATATCTTACCTCTATGTTATCTACTCATAGTAGCTCTCTGAATACAGATCTTTTAATACTATTTGCGTTCCCTTCGTGTTTAGGGTAAGAATCTTTTGTTTTATTTACCTTCTTTTTCTTTGGATCTTTCCCTACATTTGTCCTTTCACATATATTACCTTTCATTTTTTTCCACTTGTATATTTGCTTTTGTTTCTTCTATCATACATCGCCTCTCAGCAGATCCGTCTAGGTCGGTACTATCGCAGCTCCTACTACAGCCGACAAATAGTAATGTGCAGACATTACTATGTTCCGATTTGAAAGGCGCGGTTGCTAGTGTAATTACTGGGTTAATGAGACAACACCTTACGTTCCTAGAAAAAAAAAGTGTTCATGATTAACTCAGTATTAAGAACATAAACAGTAATTAATTAATACCTGTTTGGTGGATAAATAATCTTAGTTCTGGAAGAATGGCAGGCTTTTAACAGTCGTAACATTAAAACAGCTATTAATATTGGCAGATAAAATATTGGTTAACTTTATAAAATGATCAAACAACAGTCATAAAATGTTTACTGGTGACAGCTTTCTGCTGCCGGAAGCCGTTTAGGTAGGCTAAGTTACTGGGTTAACAAGACTTGACATGTTAAGTCTCAAAGCGACGAGCTCAACATGGTGCTGTGTATACCATCTTAACCCGCGCCACGATGTTACGGACAAGCGTCTCACTTACTATCAGGTGAACGTCTTGCTCGTTTCGTCGCATCGAATAGAAAAAAAAATGCGTACATACTACACATCGCTTCCCATCTATACGAATTGTATGTTTATTTACAAAATAACGGCTCCTTTATTTAATTCATGTGAATATTTATATAGTAGAACCAAAAAGATGAAAAATATTGTCTTTCTATTTGTGCTCGGCAATCACCGTAACGGTTAATTTTAACTGACTTGTAACTATATATACATGATATTTGAAATATAGAATAAGGGATCCCAAAAAAGAAAACTAAGAAAAATTCGTATTGCGGAACACTTATGTTATGAACAAATTCCAATAGAGATTAATTTATTTAACTGATGTTTACATATATGGGAAACAATTCAGATTTTTGTTGGCACGAATAATAATAAAATATACATGGCAGTACTGCCTGTCAGTACCTTGTCTGAGGGGTATTAAAAAAATGTGTTTATTATGGTTTGAAATTTATGTATGTAAAAGTTTTTTTTTAAAAGCAAGGTTCGGCTGCAGGTTTCTCAGGATCGAAGCGTCTATTGAAACGGTGCCAAAATGTTTTGGCACAAATCCAAGCCCTTTGTTTTGGCGGCACTCTGTTCTTCGACGCTATATGACATAGCCGAACTGGAGTTAAATATTTATCCTTTACCTTTTAATGTATTTTTAATAACCATCTTATTATATTAAAGTAGTATTAATTTTTCATTCATATTATTTTCATGTCAACCGTCCAATCTTTTATGTAGGACTCTTAATATGTTCCACAAAACGTGACTACTCTTCCAACCTCGTGGCATATAACGGATTTATATTATTATTAAAAAATATTATTGAAGATTGTATTATAAACGCCTAAAACCTAATACTCACATAATTAAAAATATAAAAGATAATTACGATGACAATTTTTCAATATTTTGCACTTACCGCCATCTAGTTCTATTGTGCATACATTAATGATTTCGGATTATTAATAAGTGCCTATAAAATACGACCGATGACGCTAGTCTACTATTTATATAACAAGGTATTTTTTTCTTATACCTGACTATAATTTTAATCACATGATATTAACCGTTCATAGTTATTATTGATAGAAATTTGTATTTTTTTTAGAAAGACTTACAAATTTCGCTGCTATAGCTATAATGTTACTTTAGTTGCAGTAAAATTTTACTGGTGGACGGCGCCATCTATATATGAGTAATTCCTTGAAGTTATCCGGAATGCTGCCAACACTATTATGTTAGTCTTGCTTCTACGCACGCCGTTCTTGACGTGGGTAACCCACGGTCGAGCTGCAGGAGCCCCATATCCTGGTATTACGTAAAATTGACACAATGTTTATGTAATTTCCTTTTGCTTTGGGAACCGACAAGCGTTCAGTGTATAACCGGTAGGTGTGAACGGACCGTTATTTACATTTGGGTGTAGCGTCGTGACGCAAAGTATCAAGATTCGAGGTTGCCGGCGCGTGTAAGTGTTTTAATTGTTTCTCATAATTCTAGAGACACTCGAATGAGTAACCGCATAGTATTGTACCGGGCCTAGATCGAATTACTGCAATTGTTTTGGTGTATACTTCAAGATTTTTTATTCATAAATCTATATTTAATTGAAACACTCGTTATTGTAACAGGGGAGAGTAAATATTTATATATTAGATAGACCTCTGGAAAGAGGAAACACTATTTTTTTAATCGCAGGATTTTATGTAGTTTTTGTATCACAAACAAACGTTAATAGCGTGAAATTTCAGATGGACGATATTCAGATCTGTTTTTATATTTCAGTTATTATTTATCTAATGCGAATGAGTGGTTTATGTTTCAGGATGTAAGCTAATATTTGCAACAGATTTTTTTATTCAACGGAGCGACGCATTAATTCTCGCTACCTCAGTAACACCAGTACACATCTTCCAGTACAAATTCATTTCTTGTTAATACTTCTTACATGAAAAAGAAATCTAGAGACATCTATTCATAATCGTATACAAGCTGTGAACATGACAACCTTCACATAGAAATAAAAAAAAGATGGAAAATAAATGATGGGTAGATGTTTGCTCGAGATGGACTCCGGACAACTTGAATCTTTCAGGAAGTGCACTGATCTTCCAAAAGAAATACACGACCCCGATTGATACATATAAACAAATACTAGTAAACGTACTGAAGAGACTACTGTATTATTGGAAATATAAGTCCATATGAAGATACTATCAGTGATCAAACGGCTATATTTGATTTATGAGTTTATATATATCAAAACATACTTCTGTCGACTAAAAGGGTTTTAGTTATATAATCTATGGTCAATAAATTTTTCACTTATTATTAGTTATTAAGTAGATCTTTGCTATACTTATAGTATATAACAAATTGTACACAGAAAAAGTATCTAAAATTAGAAGTAAAATGTATTTATGGCTAATCAAATACTGTTACTTAACTTACGATCTGTAAACGCCGGATCGCGTGTCCAAGGCCACGATGCAAGCACTGTGTAGTTAATTTAACAGTACCTATGTTACTCACGATAACACTAATTCCCGGACGTTTAATACCGAAACGGGTAAATACAGGTACTATTTTAGACTTGATTTGGTAGAAAACCTTTATATATTGAAAACCAAATTTAATTAAATTTCAATTAAAATCTTTGAATGAATTTCATCGAGTTATTTTAAGTTTAAGATAAAACCGTCGAGATGCAGTGATCTTAAACAACACTCTCTTGTTAGGACACTGGCATTATTTATTAGTATCGAACAGCGTCTGTGAGTCTAAAATTATTAGATAATGATCGGTATATATCATTAAGGTTTATCACCGTGCGATAAATCATTAACGTTAATATTTTTAATTGATGTAACTTATTACAGTCAGAATACATGCATTTCCTTAAGACTTAGTCAATTTTTCTTTACACCGCCGTAAGGAGCAACAGACGCACCCGAAATTGTAACTTGACTTTAATGGGGGTCTTATCCCCTTGACGCACGTCAAAGCTGCCTCTCAGAGTATTATTCACACCCTCTCATTGTGAGAGGCCGAAGAGGGTCTGTTACCCTCGCATAGGCGAAGGTTGCTTATACTCGATATTGTTTGATTAGTTATGCTAGAAGACCTAGACTTGAGACAAGAGCTACTTCAAACACTTGTTAACGTTATTTGAAAGAAAACTCTGTTATAGTTGCCTCATACTGGAAATTCAACTTTGCCTAATTTTACTACCTTATACCTACACACACACTATACAATGTACATATTAACAACAGGAGATTTTAGTGAGAAAGAGTAAAACAGCAGTATTGAAACATCAAAAAAGATCTGTTACTACTAATGAACGATGAAAAAACACTCTAGTGACGATCAATAAATACATGAAGTATAGGTTACATTTGAATCAAGATATTTTGGCACAATAAATAAACATTTATCACATTAAATATGTTTGTATCTTCACAGAACAATATATTATTATTATTTTTCGGTTTATGGCTTCTACTGCTCTGCGCAATAATTTTGCCAATGTCTAGTGAATGTGAGAATACACACAAGGGATAGAAAATTGTTCGGTATAAAAGTGAAATTCTGCTAAAATGAAAGAGAATCCAGAACTTTGGCGACGATTTTCCATTTGTAAAACGAAAGACAACACAAACATATAGCACGTTGTACAGTAAATCGGGAAAAAAACATTATTAAAGAATATTTTCGTCCGTGTCAAATGAACGCCATTTTCGAACTCCAGAACAATATATATAAGACTGCTTTCGAGGACCGCACGTCGAAGACTGACGTATAAACGTCCCAACAACATCCGTCATCAATGTTACCAACTTAAATACTTATACTTATTTTACAATCTTATAAAATTCTCCATCCATCGATTAAAATGATGTTGATTATAAAATTATGATGACTCATTTCCTTCACTTTAAAATAAGGCTTTGTCGTTAAACTAACATACTTTATAAGCAGTATACTATTACTAACCCTCACTAACCTCATATCGACTTATGGTTTGATATAAATGTATATTTTTTTTATTATTATTAAAAAACATATATATTCTTTAGCAATTAAATCCAATACTACGATTTGTTGAAATATTAAATTGTTACATTACGCAATTTACTATAATTAAACATTAAAAAGACTTCGTCTAATGACAATGTAACTATTGACATTACAGTTTCATTAAATTATTCACAAACATTAAATATGTATGACAACATCAGTGACATGAATTTTGAAAGGTTTATAATATTTTTTTATTCGATTACGCGACTATCTTGACGGTCACCTGATGGTAAGTGATACGCTTGCCTATAACAACGTGGCGGTAATAAAAATTGTACCCGTATACTCAGCGCCTCATTACCCTCGTCGCTATGATACGTAAGTTTCGTTACCTCAGTAATTTCACTAGCTACAGCATCCTTCAAATCGGAACATAGTAAGGTTTGCGCATTAATATTGGACGATAGAAATATCTGTCGCTTTTATTCTTACACTGACAAAATCAATGCAAATTGCATTGGAGCAATTTCTCTCAAAAAGTGAAGTGAAGGGGGTGGTAGAAATAGGAGCTGCGGTGGTACCTACCTAGACGGTCGGAACAGAGACCTGCCACCACTAAAATAATAGATATTGATGTAAATGACCATTAGTGAAGTAAACATAAAAAGTCCTAAGAGAGGTCTTGGAGATTGTGGTCTCAAGTTTGAGGGTAACTACGTAAGTGAGTACAAAAAACTTTTAACAATACCAAAACACGAGAGGTGTCGAAATCGAACTAGGCCTAACATTGTTAGGACACAACATGACTCTTTGGAGAAAATTTAATCGATCAAAAATCTTGAAAGACATTCGTCAAGTTTGAACTATAGTTTGTAGTCACCAGCATTACAACAAGCATATCATAACATTTAAGGTTGGTAACAGCCGGTAAATGAAGTCGATCGTGACATCATGAGAGACTACAGTTAGACATACAAACTGAGGACGAGGCTTTGAGAGGTCCTTGAACCCCTTTCGACTTAAATTGTTTGCTGAATCTTAATTAGTAAAAATATAACGGTAATCAAAAATAGACGGAAGGCTTTTTCATTTCTTACTGGAACCCGTCTGAATTGAAAAAGTCATACAATTGAGGTATTTAAAAAAAAATTCGACAAAAGATATTCTTCGAATAGTAGATCGAAATTTTTCTTATTGTCTCAAACTAAAATGCTGGATCGGTAAATGACCATAGAAGCTTTTCTTTTTATTCGACGTGATGACAGGACGAATAATGCATACACCTGAAAATAAATGATGCGCCTGACCATAACGAACCACTGGTTAAGATGACATACCAGCACCGCATTATGCTCGTCGCCTTGAAACATAAGGTGTTTTCTCGTTACCCCAATAATTTCACTAGCATACAGCACTATTTAAACCGGAACACTGTAATATTTGCTCATTACTACTTGGAGGTAAAAAAGGCTTGAAGGGTGCTGTATTTAGTAAAACTAGTGCGGTAACGAGATTTAACACCTTATGTCTTAATGTGAAGAGCGCAGTAGGCTGCTGTGTATACTGTCTTAACCAGCGCCGCGTTCCTATGGGCAAGAGTATCATTTACCATCAGGTGAACGCCGTGTTCGTCTCTTGGAATCGTCAAATGAAAAAAGTGATTGTGATTTTTTTCAGTTTCATTTAGAAATGAAATCTGTTAGATTTAATTACACTCCTCTTTTTCGATTAGAGTTTTAATGACGACCCGGTTTCAATATCCATTATATACGGACTATGCGGAAAGTAACAGCTTACATGTTAATTTAAAAAAGACTCCTGTATGCAGATTGCTGTTCAGAATTCTGGGAAACTATGTGCAACATTTTACAGTGTAACCAGTAACGTACAGGAACCCTGTCCTGGCCTAGTTTACTACCAATCAGTATGTCCGTACAAATTGGTCGGATTTTTCCTATCTTTACCGAGAAGCCATTCAGTTTCTGCTTCCTGCAGCCGATTCCTGGAACGGAAATCAATTTTATTTAAAGCTCTCTATAAATAAATGGAAATTTTAGTACAATTATTATTAGTAAAAGTGTTTTGGGAATAAACCTTTCATAGAATAGTTACCAAAAAAACTCGCTACAATTCTCAGCTGTTAAAAAAATATCCGCCTATCTAAAATAAAATTAGCTATGACAATATCCTTATCCCTTCTGATCGTATATACAGCTAAGTAAAGTAAGGGGTTCCACAAAATAACTCACGATGTCCAAGCCAACCTCATCAGCTCGTTCGTGGTGCCGCTTGCTAATCGATAAACGAGGTTCTAGTTTCCCGTCAACCCGCATTAGGTCAACGTAGTGGGAGAGGTGAGAGACTCAGAGGTGATCAGGACGATGTATCTGGCGGTGATGGAGCCTATCATTTTGTATGTGGCGAGTGCATGGGCGCCGGCGACTAAGAAGCTACTGGTGCGTAGCTAGCTGAACGAGGTTTTTCGCAGAAGATCGCGAGAACCCACAGGACCGCTTCGCTGAATTCGGCCCTAATACTTGCCGGGTTGCTTCTTTTGGATGTTCGGGTTCAAGAACAAGCCACTTTACATTGCATAAAACGTGTCCACTCCCGGCAAGTGCTTCGAGACCGGCACTTGGAGGCACCAGTTTGTTTCAAGAGACTGCTACACCCGTCGCCTCGGCCTACCTCGTACTACGCCGTGTGGAGCTGGACACGTATCTGGTCCAGATGTTCACGGGGCACGGGAGATTCTCCGAGTACTTGCATAGATTCAAGCTTAAGGAGAGTCCCGCATGCATCTGTATTCCAGGGGTGGACTAGACCATGTTACACCTGGTGGCTTACTGTTCCGTATTTTGCCGTAAGCGCCTCGATTTTGAGACAGAGATTAGAAAGGAGATAACCGCGGGTAGCATCGCCTCCCTGATGAGTGTGGACAAAAGTCGCGGCGTATTCTTGACATATTGCAGAGCGGTTATCGGGGTGGCTGTTAAGTGTAATAAAGTATGACAAAAAAAGGAATAAATATAAAAGAAATAGAAGATAAAAAAATACAAGCACAATAAATTAAATAGAAGGAAGTAATAGTAACGTAAGAATAAGAGATAGTAAAATTCGCAGTCCAACTTCGCGGGGGAACGAGTATAAAAAAAACGTAGTGGGGGATGGCCCAAATCTCCACATTATTGGAGAAAGCCTATTTCAAGCAGTGGACATCTGTATCAAATAAGGATAATGTCATCTCTCAAACTTAAATAAATTAAAGCAGCGTTATAAAAGTAAAAGATTCATCTACTGTTTGTGATGATCCTGAAGACTTCTATTATAAATAACCTCTCCTTATGTTTAAAACTATTCCCGTGTTGCTGCCTCTTTTCAGAATGTAGAACCTGAATCGTTTAATATTATACGTAGCACACAATTCCTTAACCAATATACTAATTTAAACCGAAATAATAAATAGATATCAATACAATACTTGTAACACAACGTTCAGGTACGCTGACCACTAAGTTACCCTTTATCTCCTTCCTACTCATTGAGCTGTTAATAGATGAAAGTTTAATGCAACAAGTACGACACTTAAAGTTGGCAGCGTCTATACCACTTCCGGTTGTTCCAAAATGACTTAATTTTGTTCTCGTAATGATTATAGTTTATTCTAGAACCTAACAAAATCTTTATTTATATGAATATTATCTTTTTCTATTAATTATTTAAAATACATAAACTACTTCAACTAATCTTAAATAGATTACAGATCATGTAATGTTCAATCTAAGATGTTTAATATAAAAAAAATATTCAATACTATTATTTCCTTAATAATAAGATTATTAAGGAAACAAACATAAAATAATGTTTAAAATTTGTATAAAATGTAAATATTTATTCAAATCCTTAAAATGTATTCTCATACATCAATCATAGATACTTTGAATAAAATAGGTTTGGGAGTAAGCTTTGTTTTATTTAAATTCATGAACGAAATCCATATGTTCCTTCACATAGCTGTGCTGGCTGTACCTACATGAATATTGATTTTGAGAATATCTTCAACTCTAGCAAAACTTTTAATAGAGCTTTTAAGAAACAGTTACCGTAAGAACGAATTCAACACAACTAGCTATCAAACTTGGTGCTTCTTATTAAGAAACTTAATAGGAGTAAACATCGTACCTCGTGAAGTTACCTGTGAACAAAACTTTCATAGGAGTTTTAAATTAATTTTCATTCAGTGTTTGTATATTAACACAATTTATTTTTGCCCCAAAACATTTTGTTTTTTTTTTTATTTATTTCACTTTGTACATAAAGTAAAGTAACAGCAAATATTAATTATACTAAAAATAATGTTGTA
>DWLS01005007.1:0-13213 GCA_018246255.1 Pachliopta kotzebuea | reverse complement strand
CGGTGAACCTTGTGCCGCGGGCTCCCGAACCCGTACTTGTTCGGCACTTCGTGTTGGTAGCAGAGCCTGGTTTCCGGTTGGACTTCGGGTTACGTGTTGCGTCGCGGGATACGCCCCCCAGCTCCTCACTTCCTCGCGGTACGTAACATTAGTTAAATTTATCGTAATTTTTGTGTGTGCATTATTTTTTGTTACGTCATCACATTTGTTAAGAGGTGTACAGCTGATCTGTTTTATTCGGTTTTGTTGAATTATATAATAATAATGTATAGATATAATATAAATATAATGTATAGTATTTATAGTAGATAGTATATTGATAAAAAGTATTATATACTCTTATTCTTAAAAATAATCTTAGAAAAATCATATGTGGTTTATGTGGATATCTTCTCGACACCGACTTTACCTGTGTCGTCTCCATTTAGGGCTTTCGGTCAGTATGCAGCCGCATTGTTTCTTTAACAATACGTTATTGTTAAGAGTGACTAATTGTTATGTTACGACAAATTCATTGTACAAAAATTTCCTAATGTTACGGTAATTTTGTCATAGTTAAAATTTTCGGTCCTTGTTGCAAAATAGATCGATAAATATAACCGTCATATTGTTAATCTACGGCTATAACAGAATTTCTGTGTTCCGGCTCAATGTACGAGATTATTCTGCACACTATCCACAGGCGCGTTGTCTCTTAATCACGTGTGAAATTCAAGTCAAGTGTTAACTTATTGTAACTGTTACTGTAACTTATTGTAACAGTTTACTTATTGAAACTGACACGACGATAATATATTATTTGTTTATATTTATACTAATTATGAATTTGTTTTGGATTTAAATATCATTACCATAAACGGTAATAACTAAATTTTTTTAAAAAAAATTGGTTCGTACCATGATTATGTGAGAAATACATGTCTGCATTATACATTCTTCTAAGAATTTAATGATGAAATTTAACTGTTTTCATTGTTATAAATTAATGAACATTTATTAACTAATTATGAGTGTTTGTGTAAGAGTGTCAGTGTTAAACAAACCTCTGTGTAAAGGAATTAACTCCATTTTGGTACTTTAAGGATCAACATCGTTCAGAATCAAGTCATATAATGATTAAATTATGTGTACAAATGTTTTTGTTAATGGACTATTGTTTTAAAACTTTATTAACATTTTACCGTTTTGTTTTATCATATCATGGATGAAGGTATGGTCATGGAGAGTCCTCCATTCAATCGAAACAATAAGTAGTTCTGAGGAATGTAATGATTTTCCTTTTATATCTGTGATCTATCCCGTAAAGGTTTATTTTACCCTTGCGAATGTGGTCCTGTGATTCATATATGAGGAAGTTGACCGGATACCAGGACATTTTCTTATTCCTCGAACTGGGTGAGTTCGGGTGATAAGGAAACATCATGACTCTTTCTCAAAGTAAATTTTCATGTCCAAATGTCTACATTTTATGGCTTTGTTGACCTTTTAAATTCATATGGTTATACTAAATAAACTTAAGGGTGACGTTAACTATATGCTTGAGTCATTGTACGTCGCGACCGTTACCATAAATGGGTGTAGATAAGTTCTAGGCCCGATAAGCTATGGTTACGTGATGGATATACTTTGGAATTCATATTTCAATTAAAGTTAAGAAATACTAATGCATTTCTTCATTAAGTTTCTTTACCTATGTGTTATGATCTCTAAATTTAGTATTGAACCTGAGATCATCAAAATAAATTATTAGTTTATGTTCTACAACTTGGTAACTGTTCATATATGTTAAGAACGAGAAAGCGAAAACATTTTTAATTTTAATGTACTATAATAATTAATAGTAAAATTGAAGTCGATAGCTTAATTACAGCTGGTTTAAAACAGTATTGTAGCATAACGAATAAAATTGTTATCTAATAACTAAATATAATATTACTAACTAAAAGCTTCGAAGTTATTGTAAACACTAATTGATGCTAATAAAAATAAGCTTATCAAATACTAATTTAACTAGATTGTACTTAAATTAACTTTTGATTAGTCTGTTGGAGATTTTCGGATTGTGATTTTTTTACTAGCAAGTAATTATTTTTGTTATTGAAATTACGCATAGGATTAGCCATAATTACTTTAAGCTATGACATCAGCATACAATTGCAAATGTGTAGGAGGGGCGATAAGTCGCAATTTTAAACCACAGGACTTTAACATAGCCATTCTTTTTAAATACAAGCGTCCAACCAAGATCGTCTGACAGATATAATACATTCTACTCTTAAGTTAATAATGCACCCTGAGATTAAGAAAATCTCTGCAGTATCACGTGTATGTTAAAAATAATGGGCTTACACTTAATCACAATTTAACAGGATTCTCATTGACAATCGTGGTCGCACAAGACAGTGGCTATCGTGTGTATGACTTTCAGAACACAGTATAGGTTTTGTAGTAGCAAATTGAATACAAGAGGGTAGTAACCGGACAGTAAGCTCCAAAAAATTCCTCACTTCTACCTAAACTTTATTATTTATATAACATAGGAACCAAAGAGACTATCGTGTTATAAGATATATCGCATAGCCGTAAAAGCGAAAGGCATAAATCTGTTTTGATCAGTTATTTTACTATCTATAGTACAATAATAAATGAATATAGTATAAAAAGAAAGAACACTACAAATATTTTCAGTCGGTTGGTTATTGCTATGTATAGTATCCCTCAATTGATATACACTTGACAAAACGTAGGTTTTGTTAATTTATGAGGTACTTTGGTAATACGCAATACTGGGTCCGTGGGCGCCACCTACTAAGCGTGGGTTCTCAGGGTACGCAAATCCGCATTGCACGGATAATTTAACCTTGTATGTCACTTATCAAGTCCCAATTACACAACATGGAAAAGATAAAAAAAGTTCTTCCGGTAAATTAATTAGTGTAAGTTGTTACTTTGAACTTAATGAGAAAACCATTCGTTTTCGTTTAAATAACATTATTTCATAGATATGATGTACAATACAATTATATAACATTTCCTGAATAGATATACTAAGGCACGCGAGTTTTTCATTTATGTTCAGCTAATTTGAGTTTAGAGATATTATGTATAAGTGTTAAGATAGACTCAAAAATATTAGACCTATTTATAATATTTTTTACAATTATAACCAGCTAATGTAAGCACTAAGCAATTTCACGATTAATGGAAACTAAATTTTTAAAATCAATTAGGAAAAATAACAAAAAGTCGACGTCTCACTTAAGGTGATTATTGTGATTTGAAAAATAAAGTTTTGTTATATGGTACTAGTTATACCGTTGTATAGCACTGCATTTTAACATTCCTCTACGTTTAAGCTAATGTCATTATTGTAACAGTACCCTAAACGTTTCACCATTTCCATAAGAAGTGCATGGAATGTTTTATTAAAGTACTCATTATCTGTATCTACCTAGGTATTATTTTGATGAAAGAACACTGAAAATATATAAAATGAATGTTAAAGAAATATACAGTTACATACGAAAATATTATAATATACTTGGAGCACATGAAAATGTTTAGTTTCAAAAGCATTTAAAAAAAATGGAGAAACTAAAGTTAAATAAAGTTTTTCGCAGGAATAAAATTAACAATGGTTATTGCGCCTAACAATGGCGATATATCAAAGTAATTAGTGAAATAAAAAGTTTCTGATAGTTTGAGCGGATTTGTGATATGGACATATGTACGTTTCACGGAAACAATGAAAGTGATGCTCTTTGTGATACAATGCGTCGAAATTCTCACGCGACGAAAGTACGTTGACGTAATTGTACACCGCAAGGTTACCAACCTATGGTGAAAATTCACCCATGCTACATGCTAACAGAATAAATGTAATGTAATAATCTAGTTTTTAGTAAATATCTAATAGCTGTTTGTTATGTTATGTATATGAAGCTTAGTGCAGACTCCAAAACGACGTGAAAAATAGTTTTAAAAAATTATAGTGTTTTTAAACAATTATGTTATACAAATCGTCTATCAAGGATGGCGTTTGTAAAACAAGCCCATTTCTGGATAAATATTTATATGACTGCAATATATATATTGTACAATTACGTAAACTGCAGTATGAATTTTATGTTATGACGCAAAGTTAAATAATTCATGTATAAATAATACTAAACATTTGCATCAGTAATCTAAATTAATATTAATTATAATATAAAACAAGAATGTATTAGGATCATGAAATGAGTATGTCTGTGTATTATAAATAAATATAACAAAATTTTTATTGTAATGAGTTTTTCGCTAGTCAATCGGACGTGCGACATGTGGGCGCTATGACGGACATGTTACACAATGTTATTGCAAAACTATACGAGAATATAATCGGGACACGTTGGCATGTGCCGAAGGAGTAAATACTTTCTAACTCAGGACCGGACATCACAATATCGCTAAAGTTTAAAGGTGTCATATGTCCTACACGTAATGCTTACGTGATTATCACGGTATCAAATGTCCTCTTCTTGGAACACTTATAGACTACATCAATTGCACTAGCATTAGTAAAATGATCGTTCCATCTGATGATAAGGCATTCATTTCTAAGAGTTCAAACGTGTTTTTTAGTTAAAATATTTCCTTTTAAATTATTACTTAATAAAATTGTCTATTGCGTACAATGGGACATCAAATTCTCTTATGCATTTTTATCCTTTTATAAATTAAGAAATACATAAACATTTATTACCCTCGATAAATTTTTTTCACTTGTACTAATAGGGAAACGTTTAGTTCGTTTATTTTAAATACGGAAATTATTAATTACTCGGAAATTTGTTAAGGAATTTTGCACATATTATTGAGGAAACAGAGCAAATAGTGTAATTTGTGTAACCGACCCAATGAAAACAATAAATTTAAAGATCATTAAACAAATTTCCAGTTAATAGCATCTGAACACGTAAAGATTAATTGACAAAGACCGTGCCTAAATTATGAATTACTTTGCACACGATCTCATATTTACGTTTTCACAACTTGTACAAATATAGTTTGAAATGACAACGATATGCAAATTTAGTCACAGTACAGTCACTAGTATTAATAAAGAAGTAAACAAGGATTTTATCAAATATTTTCATAAATTGACTCATGAAGTAAAAGTAAATAAAACAATTGTAAGTTTTCTTTTACTGCTTTTAGCTAGCTAGTTTTGTCGTAGCTATTATAACAAGTGAGGAATTTACAATCCAGCTATCGACTTATCTTGTCATGCCTCTTCATGCCAGAAGGTTGGCTGTTTGTTGTTTTTCGACATTTAGTCTTTCATAAGAATCAACGTAGTTTTTTGAACAAAAATGTAAAGAAGAGAGTTATCTTTTCGTACAGTTATGAATTCATGTATTTAATTCAACTAAAAAACTAATTTTAGCTTTAATAGACAATAACAGATAATGTCTAAATTAAACATTCAAAAGTTCTATTGCACATGGATTTTTATCTCCAAATTCAGTTTAGTAATTTTTCATCCACTACTTTCTTGAGAAGAATCACTAAGGTACGACTACTTTTGAATGCTATTGTATTATGTTTATTCCAACGTTTGTTTAACTAGAAACTTTTTAACTAAATATTCATAAATTCTTAAAATCATTTCCTAGTGATTAATAACAAAAACTTATTTAGACACAACGATTTTCTTTATAGTTTCTCAACTATACTTTGAGTTAATATATTTTTGAAATTATTGCTACAATACAAACATAGACCGTCAGAAATTTATACCAATGTTTACTATTTAGGATAATTAAGAGTATAACTATCAAACTTGCGAAAGTTATTTCAAAAGTTCGTCGTTATCTAATGTAACATAGTGTTAAAAAGAAAAGCTGTTATTCTAGTAAATTAAAAAAAAAACATGCTCATCTTTCCTGTTTTATTATTCTAAAGATTGTTTTTTTTTAATTATAATAAGAACTCTGTAAAATTCGTAATTAATACACCCAAAAAAGTAGCACAAAAAGATTTGTAGAGAATTCAGAACTTCTTTTTTGTCGTAAGTTAAATATTAATTCAGACAACAGAAAAAAATCAGGTCAAGAATCTAAACCACGAATTTTTAAGATGTAGGGCTGAGCTTAGAGTTTCAATAGACATGCAAAATATAGATCACAGGAAAATTATGAGAATAAGGACCGAAAACATTAACAGTTTTATAATAATTATAAGCATATGCAGCTGGATACCTACATCTCGTTAGATTCTTACTATGAACTTGTAGCATGCGTGTATTACTCATTATTTTCGTTTTGTGCGATTGAAGATTGACACAGTCATTCTCACTTAGTCTGAAACCTTGAATTGTACAAGTGGGTGAATTTTATGAACAAGGTTCTTCATTGTTTCGTTTGTGGCTAAATTGGCGTTTAATACGGTCGCCTAATGATATCATTGTCTTTTCCTTTATCATTAGTTATGTATATATAATGGCTATATCATTACAAGTTATTTAAAACTTGAAAAAAGCCCAACGTTTTATATTAATAAAGTTATTTCCACAAACGCATCGTTGGCAAACCACAGGTAAATAAACAATATCAAAATAATCATCGGAGGAACCATTGGACTCAAACAGTGTATAAGTATATATGTGCCCTGTTTTGTGGAATATAATACAAGAAATCTATGGACAGCAATAAACATCTGTAGATTCAAATAACGATGATAATTTGTTGGTTGGTTTCGTTAAGTTAATCAATACTATCTAAAATATAAAACATTACATTATTTACAGTATTTTTCTTACCATGTATTTATATAGACTGTACCATACGACAATAAATGTCAGGTATGTAATGTTTTTATTAAAATGATAGGATGCCAGATGGCTAATGACGGAGGCGGAAATGTAGATTGCATATAAATTATGTTCAAGTTAAATTCCAAATAGTCATTATATAAATATATTACCTATATCTGCAAAACCAAATAAACATTAAATTTAAATAATCAACTATTTAGTATCACATTATTGTATGTATGTATACTCGCGATTTTCTCTGTGTGAATTTCTGTTCTCATGTGTTTGAAAGTAAACAGTTTTAGTTTTATTGGTGTAAATAAAAATTGAATATTTAAATTTCATTATATTTAGATATTAGTTAAGACCTACTTTCATATTTTATTTAATTTGTCCCTATTTCATCTTATCGTACACTAATAATGTAACAAGCAAAAAACGCCTACCGCCTTAAATTTCTTAGTTGATAATAGTACATGAGAGATGTTTTGCAGATTGTTAATTCCTTTTTAAATAAATATACATATTTTTAAAGAAGCAAATATTAAGTAGAAGCCCACACAGCCGTAAGATACGTTAATAGTTTATTTAAATATTATTTTGAATAAATATTTCTTCATATTACAGTGATAAAACAAGATGTTTTTTCTGCAATTCATTTTACAGAAAATGTTTCTCGTGCTCTAAGTTACAAGGAGATATAAATATGACAATTTCAACATAATGCATTGTTATTTTTTATAGAATATAAGTAGATTTTTTATTTTAGAAAAATAATATTTCATAACAAGATGTAATAATTAATGATTACTGTACTGGTTGAAATATTTGTTATTATGACAATATCTATTGTAAAAACATTTCGATTAAACATAGGTTGAAATTTTTTTATGAACTTAAATGGTACTTAAAAACAAACAATTTTTTTCTTGTATTACTAGTGTGTAACTATTCGATTGTAAATTTTCTAACTTTAATCCTGTTCAATGATAGATATATTAGGTATATGGTATTTATAATATTATCAATGAATGTGTAACAAATAATAATTTCCATAGCAACTTTATTATATTTCATTATCATCTTTTGAATGTTTATATTACTATTACTTTTACTATTAACACATGTAATTGTTAAACGAAATGTTCCGCTTATGTTTATAACTTACGGATTATAATTACAACGACCTAGACCGACATGTGATGGTCATCATTCAATTTATATAGGGACGACAACACGATTTCAAGAGCAACTTTAGTGCCTGCTGACGCCTAGACGTATTGCACGTCTTGTTAATATTGTAAGCAACCAACCAACTAGTATTAGCGACTTTGACCCAATTGGGCACCCTTCTATAGAACGTTACTAGGCCATGAAAACATTATTAAAAATCATTTCATGTTATATTGGTTTCTCATGAATATTTATTTATTAATTTTTCATAACAGCAAATAAAGTGATAACTATGATGACAGTTTAAAGTTGGACTATTTCTTCTAATTGAAAATAACATTGATCTTTTAATCAGAAGTAAATCATATAAAAAATCGCAAGAGGTATAAACTGTGACAAATAACATTATAAAATTAAAGTTATTTTAGCTTTTATTGAACTGGTAAATATAAGCGGTTAAAACTCATGTTTTATTTAATAACGGAAACATAAAAACTATAAATGAATTATCTAAATTATTGTTTGTAATAGTAATAAATTCACACATGTTTGTGGTGTTTTGGCAATGCACGTTACATAAAATAATAATTTTGAAATCAGGTCAATGTATCGGATACCATAGAATCAGGTTTCGCTATGAATTAGTGGGTGTAACCTAATGGGCAGCGTGAGACTGCTCTAAACTGCAACTAGTAGTAATTGTTAGGGTTGTCAAACTTACATAAGGTATAATTTTTAACATTTTCCCCCATCATATTATATGGATGTAGGTTAATATATATTATGAAGATGTTTTCTATAATAATTTTTTAGTATGGTACAATACTTAATTTAAATAAATTATTTAAGAAGTAACCATAACTTTGCATCATAAATTTTCTATGTTTTCAGTTGGAGTATATATTTGAACTATGTACCATATGGAGCGTTGGAAGTATACGTATATACTGTGTCTCTTGTTTTAGGTAGACCACGTTACTAATCATTTATATATTGTCACCATCAATATTCTCTTCTATAAAATATGTCAAATAAATCCTAAATTATCAATAAAATTATTCCGATTGTAGTTTAACCCGCTTATTCTATTGAGCCTCACACATGTTAAGCTCGCAAACACAAGAGCATATGTTTTCTTGTATCATGACCTTAGTTTCATATGCTGCTAAGTGACTATAAGGCCACGGGTAGTGAAACAACAATGGTGTTATAGCGGAAAATTATACTTGTGGCCTGGAAACGAACAAGGGACCTTCATATAAGAAAGTAAACGCATAGCCGCTGCGTTAGAGTAGCAGTTGAATAATATGTAAAACCGACAGCAAAGATCTTTCTTTAGTTTTAGGTAATCTACTGACCTAGTTCATTAGCAGTCTCTATTGTTTTTACTTCAAACTATAATGTATGTCCACTTTAGTTATTAGCTCTAATCTAGTTAATGTTGTAAGATTGTTTCGCGTAATCAATGGGACAAATGGTGGCGCTGTTTAAAATGCGTGTCACATATTCTGTTTTAGTTGTAGCTGTAGGGATTACGAAATCGAATATGTTTGAATATTCAAAGCATTGTCCAACCCTAACAGGAATGGTAGTGCATTACGTAAGCTTGTGTTAGCTACATTATTCGCTCCATATTCATTCTTTGTCTTATAGTACACACATAAGATATCTTAGATTTATATAGCTATTACTTAGACCTTGCAGATTTTGCCCTTCCAACCTATTTCTAAGCTGCAGCGATATTTGCCGGTGAGTTATAACAAATTGTCTAATTGTCAATTTTGCATTGACTATGTTTTAGTCAAATGTGTGTGTTCGAATTTCGTTGTGGTCGCGCCCGGGCCAAACGGTAAGGCCGACCTAAATGAAACTAGGCATTAATATTGAGGTGGGTACGGAGATGGTTCTTAGCCATATCCGATTCCGATCGGCCAACCGAAGAGGTGCCGAACCTAAGTACAATAACTATACATATTTTTTATATTATTCTTATAGAAATATGTTCCTGGTACAAAAATTATTATTTATACAAACTTCCGGTACAACCAGCCATCCGGAAGTAGGACCAAAAGTCACCGAGTACTTCAATGCATATTTTTGATATCTTTATTGAAGTAAAAGTGTTTCTCAATTAAAAATTATGTTTATGTTAAGATATATCGCAAAATTGACAGTAAGAGAAACGTCGTTTCTCAGACCAGCCTTTATACGATATTTATTTATAAGCTCGAGTTATTTGAACAAATCTTGTTTCTTTTAAATTGGGCAAGCCCTCCGATTCTATATAACGTATAATATTAGTTATTCTACTAGTTTTCAGAATTTTTATTTTAATTTTTCCACGTTTTAAACGCTTGTAGTATACATGTTATTTTTAGTAATTTAAAATAGTTGAAGCTGTCCGAACACGTCGCCATTTAACATTTGTATCTATGTTAATTTTATTTTTCTTTAGATAGGGAATAAAAATCATTATGGAACGAAAATTATATGTTGGATTGTGTTTACTAAGTTATCACGTATTTAGGTAAGGTTTTAATTATTTTTCGCCTTTCGTATAATAATTTTAATTTTAACTTAACTCTTTACCGTACGTATAAAAGAGTATGCCATTAAATATTTTAATATCAAATTTGAATTTTACATTTCGTTTCATGCCTCGTATTTAAAATTATTTATGAAAAATATTTATTTTTACATGTAGTGCAAGATTCATAAATGTTTTCAAACATTTATTTTTAAAAGTAATATTATTATCGGTTTTTGACTATGTTATGATACATGCCTATCTCTAAGTAGAATAAGCGTGGCAGGTACATTGTTATGCTCTCAGTGCCGTTTCGCGTAAGAATGCGCATTGTGTTCGCGATACATGCACCTCGACGGACTTCCGAGCTCAAGAATTGGTGTGTAGGCTTACCATAATGTAACATAAATAATTTGGAAATAAATGTATGAAATACAAACCTATTTTAAAATACATACATTTACCTAATTAATAATAAATTACTTAGAGGTGATAGGTTTCTTCTCTGTTGCCGGAGATCGTCTAAGTAGGTACAAGCGCAACTCGTGCTCGTATCGCGAAATAAAACAATTGTTTTAAGTCATGCAGGTAGGACAACTAGTTAGATAGCTAAGTAATTATATACATTATTGTAAGTTGGAAAATAAACTGTTACGGGTGTTTTTGTCATACTATTAATTTTTTTAAGAGTAATTTGCTATTTTACTAATTTGTGTTACGAGAAAATTATTTTTGCAAATTTTTTTACAAAGTAAAATGATAAACTATTTTTGGTATCATTTCATAGCACTTTTCGTTTAGTTTTTACGAGGTAAATTATTTTTTTTTTTTCATGACTTAAATGTTTGTCCGGAGAAATGGTAATTATTGGTGTTGTTATGAGAGGACCATTGCGCAGCGCGTTTACTACATTGACAAGACGGAAGGATTTCTCGCGGCACATTTTCTGTAAAGCCTAGAACATCTACATACGACTTGCGGTGCGACATGCTCTTTTGAATAACAAATAATTGCATCACCTTAGTAACGCTATAGCCGCTTAGGATATAAAGAAAAACAGGTTTTACATTTAATTGGTTGTATTCATTATAATTATTGATTGATACAGCGGAATCAATGCTTTTTTGCATAGTTACATTTTTTTTTGATTAAATATTATATGACGTTAATTAAAGGTTTATTCCCTTCATTGACTATACGTTGGTTTACATTCTTGATTTATTTTGTACGTTGCGGAATTATTTTGAGTTCGGTAAAAGTCGGTCAAAGTATAGGCGCGCTCATGTTAAAGTAGATTTCCTGTTTTTATCTCTTGCATGTTTAAGTGAAAGATTTCCAATAATATTTTTGTTCCTGTAGTTTATGCGGAACTGGGATTAATTTTATTTTTAGCTTAACACGTAATTAAAATGTACTATTTAAAGTTGTTCCAGTGTGTGTTCTTAATTGGTTTAAGTTTAATTTTCCTGTTTGAAATCGTCGCCTATAATGTATTAACTAGACGAGTTACATACGTAACTGTAAAAAAACTGCATCAGGGTTTGTTTGTGTAATTGTATAAATTTAAGTAATACAAATCGGGCAGAAATATGTACTCTTTAAAAATAACGAAAAACATCAAGTTATAATTCGAATAATTGTACTAGTCAGTTTAATCACCTAAAACGATAAGTGGCTATAACATCCGGAACGTAGTAAATTTTGCATACTACCGATTGATGACCAAAGTGTACACGAAAATGTTCAGAAATTTGAAAAACTGTGCACGAATTGATAAATTCCTAAAAAAGTGGTCACGGCCAGTAACACCAATTACAGCAACCGTCGAAAACGAGCATGCAACTGTCATGCTTCCATAAAAGCGCCTAATTTATTTTATAACGACGTACGAGATTTCGACAGACGGTCGGTGGGTTGAATTTGTTAATCTACCATTTTAGAGTACTATAATAGTTTAGCATTTTATCATTTACTTAAACTTTAAGTAAACGATAAAATGTAAATGAGTTTGTGCTATAATGTACATAGACATGTTATGAGTATAGTTTGTTGACAAACGTTCAGAAAAGCACATTAGCCTCTCCCGGTGATGTCTAAACCGATCGACAAGCATTCTACAATAATTTATAACAAAATGAGTAACTGTAATATGAGCATAGTAATGCTTAACAACTGGCTTAAACGTAATGATCATAAATTGATCTTTTCTTACAATTTTTTGGAAAGGAGGCGCTATTTAGTTTGTTATCTTAAAAACCTCTATTACAAATTCTTATATATCTTTTAGGTATACTACAATAATGCATAACCATGCATTATTGTTTTCTTCTAATAATAAAATATGCGTTTATATACAAATTGATCATGATTAACTATAGAATTAAAAATAAAATTTAATAATCTAAATGAATTGAATATAATTTTTAATATTAAGTTAATTTTTTATTTAGAAAAAGTTTAAGTTAAATTTCACTTATTGGCGACGTAGTAGTAAATTCTGTCTCAGTTGCAAATCTGTTATAATTTTTTTATAAAATATTAATGTTATTCATACACATTTTTAGAATTGTTTTTCCTCGTGGTCGAACTTCTAAAAAAAAATTACATTGGGTGGCGATGATTTTTATTTTTATAAGTATAACTTTAACCTTGTATGACCTGTAGTTAATGGTGCAGTCGTCTTAGTTTTGTCTTGTTCACCCGTGTTTTAATTTCAT
>DWLS01005006.1:0-13215 GCA_018246255.1 Pachliopta kotzebuea | reverse complement strand
ATCAGTGTATGTGTTGAGATCCACTATCGCGGACCCGCATTTTCATTTCATGGACACCCAAATTTTTTTTCGCTGACGTTGACCCATTGCAGGTTGTCATAGACCCCTAGGGCTCGATATAGACCAGTTTTGGGAATCACTGACATAACCAATCTGTAAAAATTAAATGTGTATTTTTCTAAAAATTTTTTAAACGAGGCGACGAGACGCGCAAGGTTTCAACCTAATGATAAATAATATGCTTGTACATAACATGCCGCTGGTTAAGATGGTATACACAGCGCCATAGAAGTCGTGATAGCCTAATGGTTTGAACGCTTCCTTCCATTCCGTATGTACCGGGTTCAAATCCTGTCTGCACCAATGAATTCTTCAATGTTACGTGTTAGTACAACACCAACTAATGTCACCTGCTTTAAGACATGTATCAAATCACAAGGCTATAAGTACTCAAAAAAAAAAACACGCGTCGTATAGCGCTCATCGCCTTGAGACAAGGTGCTAAGTCTACTTACCCCAGTAATTTCACTAACAAACAGTAACACAGTAATATTTACACAGTACTGTTTATCAGTTGCAATTGGAGCTGCAGTAGTACCTATGTACCCACACAGTCCGCAACAACACAGACCTACTACCAGCATATAGAAGTACATAGTGGATACTTTATAGTAGTAGTTTATACTTTTAGTGTTTTTATGTGTTATCAGTAAACATTTGATCTTAACAACAAGTGATGTTATGTGATAGTAATGGTGAATATCATTTTTTTTGTTAAGAAACCAACAGACCTAATATCATACTTAGCTTGTTATTACAAATCAAAGTATGATTTGAACTGTATCAATAATATATATTTCCTTGTCCATATCTCTACTCTGTTTCTTGTTTAAATAGTTCTTTAGCTAATAAAATTAATAGTCTATTGTGATGGATGATTTTGAGTATGTAGGTATTGAGAATGTCTGAAGTGGGGTAATATAACTAGGATATGGGTGGTGCGGTATTAACGCATTACCGCCCTCTGTACCTGCACAGGTACAATTACATAATCGATAAATTATGTATTTTATCTGTGGTAAGTGTTGGAGGTAGTTAGAAATTAAAAATCTAGATGACACTAGTTACCAAATAATAAATAAAAATATAGCATATTTTTTTCCTTATGGACTAATAAATAGAAAAACAATAGAAAAATATACTGCAGTTTCATTTTGGGCGTTAATGGGTTAACAAAAAAAGAAGGAGTTAAAGAGGTACTACTGTAATTTTGAATATAACATAGTCTTTCTGTCTGTTTTTCAGCGTCCATGGTTGTGCAAGGCTCGACACCAATTAGCCAGATCGGGGCTGGTCTGATCACAGCGGACTCTTTCACAGGTTAGTATCATGTTTGAAGAAATCTGTACCGTAACACTAAAATACTATCACAAATGTGTTGAATTGATGTAAATTTATATTAATTACTTAATAATAATATAGGGCTAAGCTCCAAGTAAGGGGAGACATCCAATTTGAAGTAACAAGACGTGTGGAAAGAGTGCAATGTGGTGTTGTATAAACATACCAACTAATACTTCTTTGTACCAATCCCATTGTTACTGGTGGTAGGTCTATATTCCTACAGACCGTCTAGGTAGATACCACCGGAGCTCATATTTCTACGGCCATATAGTAATTTGCGAACGTTACTGTTTTCTAATTTGTAGAGTGCTAGTGAAGTTACTGGAGTAACGATACTTAACACCTTACGTCTCAAGGCGATTGGCGTAATGTGGTGCTGGGTATACCATTTTATTCAGCGCCGCGTTGGCATGGGCAAGCGTATCACTTACCATCAGGTAAACGCCATGCTCTTCTCGTCGCCACGTCGAATTAAAAAAGAAGTTATGTAAGAGATTATTATGAAAGGAATCTCTTTGGTACCATTCAAAGAGGCGTGTGCCCTTGCAGGTACGAACTCGACGACGTCCAACCAGTCGGGGCTGTCGACGCAGTCCTGTTCTTCGGTGTCGGGTTCGCCGCCTCCTGACGAGGAGGAGGAGGGGGGCAAGCGGGGGGTGTTACCACGACACGCCACGCAGGCGATGCGCGCCTGGCTCTTCCAGCACCTCGTGGTTAGTTTCCTTATTTCACCACATCATCTATATAAATAAAATGGTTTATTTATTCATTATGAAAAATCTTGTAGTCGTAGATTAGTTACTTTGAAATATTGACACTCGGTTACGGGGAACGCGATTTAAAAAAAAATGTACTTGTATGTGTGGATCCGATTTTGAGTTTTTGATAATGATGTAATAGTATAACCATCGGCCGAAAGATGCTTATTAATGAGCTTAGGTCTCTTAGGATTTCCTCAACAACTACTTCTATTTTGAAAAGAATAATCATAGTGTCGCGTAGCAGAAATCAAAAATTTGTTCATCTGTCTTCTGCTTCTCCCAGCACCCGTATCCCACGGAGGAGGAGAAGCGCACGCTCGCTGCGCAGACGCGGCTCACGCTGCTGCAGGTCAACAACTGGTTCATCAACGCGCGCCGCCGCATCCTGCAGCCGATGCTCGAGTGCGCGGACAAACCAGGTCAGAATTTCTTCCCCTCTCAATTTATATAAGCAATATCGTCATCAGGTTTAGTCACAAAAAGATAATCTTAAAAAAAATTGTATATTACAGGAGGGAAGAAAAGTAAAAACGGCTCATCTATAAGCAAAAGGTACTGGCCGGATGCTCTCACCAACCCTCAATTTACTGCTGGTAAGTACAATCACACATTCCAACCTCTCAAAAAAGAGTAGCAGTTGTTGTACTATTACCAAAAAACTGTCACGAACTACAACCACGAACGAACCACGAACTACGAATTCCAACACCAGGACTATGAGCTCGTATCTCATGCCGTGTTTTGTTTCCATTGACAGTGATGATCACTGAGAACAATTGTTTAGTATTCATGGTATAAAGTATTACTGGGTGGCAGTAAAAAGACATTGTATAGGCTACAGTATCCTTCAAACCGGACCACACGATTGTGTACTTTATTATTTGGTATCAGAATATATTTTCGCTGGTCTCCAACAAGGTTTCTAAAGGTGCCGGTTTTAACTGACTCTGTCAACCTTTATAAAAAACGAGAACTGTATTAAAATATGTGTTATTTGGCTTTTGCTAGGCTTGCTGTCTTCATCTGAAGACGAAGAGCAGGACGGCGAGCAATCGGGAGAAGAACAGGATGCCCAAAATGAAGACTCCAGCGAACAAACGAACTACCCTCCCATCCAGCAGCCAATGCATTAGACATATTCTTCCCGCCTACCCTGTCCAAATTTTATTAGGGGTCCGCATATAAATGTGTATGTAAGTACATAAGGTCTGTTAAGTTGGCAGCAAGTACGAATGTTTTCAGGAATGTTCAATGTATAACCAACTGGAGACACTCGGCTTAGAAGGACCAATGTCATGATCTACATTCAGTAGCAATAAACCTGTTGTGTAAACTACTGCTCGATAACGTTCGGTACGGAAGTTTAAATGGAGAAAATTGTTTTAAAAGAATTATAATACAATTCATTCATCCTCTTTCCATCACCGGAAGACCAGGTGATTGGCTAGTCACCATTACCATACATATGTTGTAAATATTCCCTAGTGGCGAAGAAAACAGGTTTACCTCCACATTCTTGATAAGAACAAGGAGTATAACAACTTGTCTATGATAAAAAGTGAATAGGTTGTCATTAGATTAGAGCACTTTACCACCACAAGCCATATGACTACTTCGCACCATCGGCGATTGTGAAGAAGTACTATCTTGATTAAAATAAATAGTATATGTGAGGTAAACATGTGTCACACAGAATAAAGAAGACTGCAAAGATGTTTGTATCTCACACCCCCAATACTAATTCTGGATATGGACATAGAATAAGTCGGGTCCAGGAACTCTCTATATAGTATACTTTGTTACTGGTGGACATCATTACCATCAGGCGAACATGCTATTGTCATCTAATAAATATTGTTTTTTGTTTATCTGTGGCTCATATTACAACAAAATAGGAAATGTCATGTTTGTCCAAATATCATTAGGATTTGGGATGAAAAGAGCGATAGGTTTGTACTTTGCAATAGGTTGAGGTTAGGATCTGTATGACATGTTTACATATTGAATATTGGTTATTGATTTAACGTAAACTGTGCTTAATCCACTTGCAGGTTAAAACTAATAAATGGCCTAAATTACCGGAAGGGAAGTGTCAATCAAATAATAATAAGTATTACAAATTCGTCAGTTTTATTTAAAAATTGTCTTTAATAATTATTCTTACGTTAACTTTAAAATACATATTTAATTACATAAATGAATTTTTCCACAGTCATTAAATATTTTAAGATTTTTTTAAATGTTAATCACACATTTGTTTCTTAACGTAAACATGTGTCAATGAAAAGCGAACAATACGTTAATAGAAATAATTTGGCGGGAACTCGTTTTGACAGCTGTCATTATTTTTTAAAGGAAAAGACATCGTTACTGTGTATACCATAGGCAATAAGTGAAATTAGAATAGAAACTTGTATACGTAATTCGTACCTCACTATTTTAAAAAAAATCCTAATATACTTACCGTAACGCTTTATTGGATATTGTGGCGGGTGTTGTTTTTGTGGGGTGTAAATATTTTTTTGCCAGGAGTTCTTCCACAAGTTATGCGACTTTCTTGATTCTTGTAGTACAACCTAGAAAATTCGTTTTCATATCATCGTTTGACTTTTTTTTAAGTTTGAGTTAATCGTCTTGTTGCATAACATGTGGTAGAACACCACGTAATTCGATTTTCAAAAAAATACTTCCTTTGGTGCACTGTATATATATAGTGCTGGAGTTAATTTTTAATCGATCAACAACTGAGAATCGAATTGTAATCATTTTGCGGGACTTATATCTTCCATTTACATATTTCCCCGAAATGACATTATATTTTATGGCAACACTGTCTGTTTAATACTTAAATAATTTAACTCTGTACAGACATTACTTTTAAAAAAATAAATCGCACGATTCGCAATAAAAAATTAAGATATAATATCAAATTTATGCTAAAACAAAATTCTGTTTGTTTCTAACTCTCCAGAGGTACTTGAAAATTAAATTTCATTGGATGTCTCAACGAATGGTGTTGCCATATATTTAAATTTACCCACTGTGTAGATAAGTTTACATGGTCTGCAGCTATCTTGTCCATTGCCTTTTAGTTGATAACGCTTGTGAACAGGTGTTTGTCAATTTCGAAGCCGGTTGTGAGTAAAGTAGTTTTTATTATTTCTTTTCCACCCTCTTTGCCGACTGAACAGAATGAAATAGTGAATAAGAATATTTTTTACCACGAATATAACAAAACTATAGACAATACCGTCCATAGACAGAAAGTTGTATTTATTTGTATAAACATAAGTTTTAATATACTCATGGTGACTATGTTCTTCATTTTTAGTTTTGTGTTTACGCAGCCATATTAGCGGTAGGTTTAAAATAATTGTAAGTATTTTAAATATATACGAGATAAATATACGATACCAGTAATTAATTGTATACTCAAAAGGTTAACTGTTCGATTCAAAACTGTATACGCGGATGATATACCGGAATATTGAAGTTTAGGTGTTAGGGCCATAGACACGCGCGGACGGCGGCGTTAAGTGGCGGCAGCGCCTCGCCCCCACTCCACAGCCCCACACCCACTCGATATACGATCTTTATGTATACGATACCTTCCTATATTATTTCAAATTAAATGTACGATATTAGTAACCGCTATTAGATATACATATACATATAAATATATATTTATCGTTTTTAACATTTTTGTATCCTCCGTCAATGTTTTTGTGCAATAATAATATATACGAAATGTTTTCTGTTATGAAATGTCGCGATATCGATTTTTTTTCGCATGAACAATCTATGATGAAATCGATTTCTATGATCGATGTAATAGTTTCTTTAAATCAATTATGAAAAGCATTCATTTTTGTTATTGTAGTATTGCCATGTGATTGCTGATGTCGGCGCGATGTAAATATAAAACAGTAGAGGTCGCTAGTGGGCGAGTAAGGCGTGAGTGCATTGAGTTATTTTTTTATAAAGGCTTATTGTTGCTATTATTAGTAATAATGATAAATATTGTTAGATCAATATAATTGATTGCGTACACAACGCCCAGCCTGTGCCGGTCAGCAAACAATCTTATCCAAAAATTCTGGTTTTTCCTCAATTAATCTATGCTTGTAAATAACATGTAGTATATATATCACAAGCGGACACCGTTAAGTGCTTTCATATATTTATTAGCGTTACAAAATTCAAAATTAAATGTAAGTGTTGCCAACTGAATATTTACTTTCCTTTCAGCTTAATGAGAATGATGACAGTGGCGATTATAAAAAGAACATTTTGAAAGCAATAACGTATTTAGTATTGCAATGTACGTTTAATTATTTTTTAAATTGTTCAAAGGATCGATGTAAGGATCTGTTTTGAACTAAGCAGGCTTTACTCTAGTTACATTAGGGCCGGCGGCGTCGCCTGTTATACGATGCAACGGATATACGTAATTGGATAGTGACGAATATAAGATTTTTTTACGATAAATTTTAATTGAAACGTAATTGTAAACTATTGTCTAGCGATAAAATAAAAAAAAAATGTATTTTTAAAGTGTTTTAAACGATTGCGCCTTGGGATGTATCCGTTGGGTTTGTATTAAGTTCCAGTGATGTCGGGGCGCGCTCCAGTATTATGAAGGTGTAGCGAGAAATGTCCACGTTTTAGTATACTATAGTTTGTAAACGAAACCGCGCTTGTCTAGATATCTTAAGAGTCGTTTCAAGTTTATTATATATATGATACGACATAATATTTTACTAGTCAATAAAATACAGTCTCTCTGATGCATTTGTTTTGTTTCATTTATTGACTACCTTTGTCTCTCATAATGGGTTTACACCCAAAGGGTAGTCGATAGACGTCATCCGCTGGACATAAACCACCACCAATAATGGGGGATTTGGACCGTCTCTCACCACGTCGGCTCGGTGTGGGTTTCTCGGGATCCAGAGCCTCGTTTGACGGAGATCCCGTGATCTCTCCAAACTCTGAGGACGAACACCTTGAGGGGTTTTAATGAGTAAAAATCTCCACATAAGTTTGATTTCCCCCAGTAGGCATTTCTCAAAGATTTCCCCTCGATAAAAAAAGGCTGGTTGGTTTGGGACCTGTAACTGGTTTTGTGGGACCCTTTACACCGCATTGTTTCTATATTGAATAAAAAATTTTAACAAAAAATAAATAAGACCAAGAGTAAATAATACATCTCTTTATTATAAACAGTTTTCGATACAAAAATAAGACATTATAAAATTATTTACAATTCACGATACATTTAGATTAATAAAACATCCCCACAACAAGTAACGTATGGGAATGCTTTTTTTCGTGGCTTAAACTAAATTTTGTCTTAATTGGTAATTAAAGTTACATATAAAAATAAGTAGTCTTGCAAATTTAAAGCTTAGAGATGAGCTTTTCGAAACGTTCACGTTGTGAACGTGTAACTTGCAGTATAAATAACGTATGTAAGTGAACAAGTCCGCTGCTAAGTCGTTACATGGAGGAAGCTTGATTTCGGCCGGCCCTTAACGATAGCTTATGTAGTTTAAAACTTACATTTATATCACAAATATGAATCGTTTATATACATTAAACTGGTCTGTAAATTTGTATATTAACGATAACCAATTACGTATATATCTGTTCAATAAATTTCTGTAATATTCCGACTAGTTAACAAACGGTTAAACATACAAAACTGTATATACACAATCTTTTTAAGTACTCGTAAAACAAACTTAAACTAATTACAATTTTGGCATAATCATACATAGCCGTGTATGTGAATATTATACAGTTAATATTAATTAAAATATAATTTTATTATCTGTTACAGCAATTTTGATATAACGCAAAATATTCTGCATCCGGATCCTCGTGTCGGCAAGAAGTTAAACCCATTGCAGATTATTTAAACTTAACTGTATGTACTATTGCCGTTTGACAGGATTATTAAAATTTAAATTTTAACATACGTAATCTAATAATTAATTATATTAAGTATTTATTACTTGTCTAAACATGTTTTAGTTCATTTATAATCTGTGGCTAGTGACAGCTGCCGCTGTCTGTTGTACCTTTTTATATGAACTCGGAAACGTCAAATGATCAAGAGATCATTGACATTTGATCATACACTCAATAAATTATAAGAAAAGCTATTTGGTAACGGTATATGAATTAAAAATCACTTAACTTTAAATCTAGAGGTAATTCTTCTTATATACCCTATATACGAATTTGAAAGATCATCATAATCATCATCTCCTTTGCCGAATGCTGATTATTGATCATATTTGATAGACATTTAAATAAACATTGACCAAGTAGGTTTTATTGCTGGAAGGTATCTTTCTATAGACCCTCTAGATAGGTACCACCGCAGCTCATATTCTTACCGCCGAATAGTAATATGCAAATATTAATGTGTGTATTAAAAGATGTATGCTATTGAAATTACTGCGGTAACGAGACTTATATGTAAAGTTTCAAAGCGACGAGTGATGTTTATACCATCTTAACCAACGTTATATTATGGGCAAGCGTATCATTTACTATCAGGTGAACGGCAAGCGTTGGTTAAAATGAAACTTATGTTAAGTCTCGTTACTGCAGTAATTTCACTAGCATACATCACCCTTCAGTAAACAGTAATGTTTGCACATGGAACCTACCTAGACGGTTTCTAGCAATGGAAACCTATCAACAGTGTATTTATACTATCTTTTCAATGATCAAAAATTGGTTGATGGTCTTTTCATCTACTGAAAGAGTATTGCTTTTTCTTCTTCAGTGAATATCTTTCAGGACAACTATTATTTTATTCTCGTATTATGTACTAATAAGAAAACTACCATTAACCGTATATACATATAACTAGAGCTCTGCTTAATATACTTTAACAAGTTAATATTTAAGCAATAAGTTAACTGTATTGGTAACTGACGATTGATCATAATTACTACCTTTCATTTAAAAACAAATAAGTGCATCCTTTAAAAAAAAATCCAAAAATTTCAGCCAAATCCAGAATTTATATCCGCGGTCTTCTTCATACAAACGAGCAATAATTTTCCATATTAACATTAGATATTTATAACATGTCATTAAATAATTACCGGTAACAGAGTATCTTAACCGTACTGTTTGTCATGGTAATAAATTTAAAGAAAGTACGAGCTGATGGAACTATATGTGTACCTCCTTAAGTTCTATTTAACCTCTTGCCTGGTGATCGTGCTGTCTCTGGTTCTATTCCATGGTTTACGATTACTCCTAACCCTGGAATCGAAACAGAAACATCATGGTTTCTCCGAACCAATTTATTAACCCGGTTTTGTTAGATTCCAGGGCTAATGGTGAGGTTTCTTCGAACCAGTCTTTTAAATATAATCCTGGTGTTATTAGATTCTTGGGCCAATGGTAAAGTTTCTCCGAACCAGTTAACAACTCTGATGTTCATAGATTCCAGGACTAGGAGTAAGATTTCTTGGAACCAGTCTATCTATCTATTACCCTAGTGTTATTAGATTCTTAGGCCAATGGTAAGGATTATCCGAACCGGACAACTATCCTGGTATTCTTAGATTCCAGGGCCAAGAGTAAGATTTCTTGGAGCAAGTCTATCTATTACCCTAGTGTTATAAGATTCTAGGGCCAATTCTAAGGTTTCTTCGAACAAGTGTTATCCATTACCCTGGTGTTAGATTCCGAGACCAGAAGTAATGTTATTTCTATCTCGGATATTTATTACCCTTGTGTTATTAGATTCTAGAGCCAGTGGTAAAGTGTCTTCTAACCTATCTATCTATTACCCCGGTAATATAAATCAGCCACAGCAGCATCGCTGTCTATCAGCTATTACCATTTGCTTCTGATATATTTATTTAGCTCTTGCTTATAAACAACCGAGTACATTCATCGCCCGCCGACACACTCACACACACTTATATTACGGTGAGCAAATTAATTTTAATTCTTAAAGAGATTCCCACTTCTCTTTCTCTCTTTCTCTCTCTCTATATATATTTATATGTACATATATATGTCTGCCATCATCAGCCGATAGACGTTCACTACTAGACATAAGCCTCTTTCAATAGTGAGGGGATTTAGACTTAGTCTTCCACTACATGTATATATATACATATATATATATGATCCTATCTATGTGTATACATATTTGTATATATATACTCCTCTTTAGACAATTTTCCAAACATTAAAGTATACAATTTTTTTTTATATTAAAACCTTTCTAGATAAAAACTTTATGTAATCGGTGCTTAGTACGTCAATAGTATTAAAGTTATACATATTAAATAAATATACCTTATCATGATATGAGCAGGACCACCTGATGGTAAGTGATTGGCGTGATTATGACAATTTTTTTATACCATGAAAGTGGTAAAGAACCATACTACCTGCCTGGTGGTAAGCAGTTACCACAGCCACCACCAGAGGCACCGCCGCATTGGAAGAACCTTATCACTCCCTTATTGAAGGAGAGTAATTAGGATGATATACACTACTTCATATTAAGTATCTTTTTTAACCGACGAGACGAGTGAGGTGTTCACGTGAAGGTAAGTGATACGTCCAACCATAAGAAAACTCTGGTTAAGATGGTATACAGCACCACATTGGGCTCATCTCAAGACGTGTCAAGACTCGTTACCCCAGTAATGTTATACAGCACCCTTCAGTAAATAGTAAGGTTTCCATATTACTGTTTGGTAGTAGCTGTGGTTCGGTAACAAGCAGTAAAGACTTACCACCAATGGTGTATAATGATGGTATTGAATTACCAAGGAGTTTGGAAAACCGTCTGAAAGGAGATGAGAGTGAAGAGAAGCAGTTAACTAAAGTAGCTATCAGGTAACTTGAAGACCTTGCACCTCCTGTGCTCCGACAGTATGAAGGAGTTGTCTGAACTGATCAGGGTCTCCCTCTCCACCTCGCTGAACATGGTCTTCACGAACTCGCCCCTCACCTTCCCCTTCAGCTCGTCGAGGCTCTGGCTGAGGTGCTCCGATCTCCTGACGCACTTAAGCTCGTGGATTTTCTCCCTGCTGCTGTCGGTTGAGGAGTTCGACTGGCTGAGGGGCTGGTAGACTTCCTTGTTGGGTATCAGCTTGTGCGACCCGTGGATTAGCGTGGAGCCCCTCCTCAACGTCTCCTTTCCAAGCTCCATTATTTCTACTGAATTCTGCCCGATGACGAAGTCCTTGTATGCCCTCAGGAAGACCGATATCAATATGGATAGACCGAGGATTATCATGGAGTAGGATATCACCGGGGCTGCAATGGGTCCTACTGCGGTGGCGAGGAATATCCATCGCCATATGGAGTTCGTCACTTCATGTATGCCCTGCAAATGTTGAATATAAGAGAATTGTATCACTTCCGGCTGAACACTTATTATCTAGTGTCTTTTCTATATAGACAGACCACATGAAGTTTTATACCAAATTTTTATAAATACAGAGGAATAACTACAAATAGAGATAGATAGAGGGAGAGAGAGCGAAATGTAGAGAGACAGAGATAGAGAGATAAAGAGGGAGATGGAGAGAAAAACAGAGAGGGATGGAGAGTTAGAGCGAGATATGGAGAGACAGAGATGTATAGAGAAATTGAGAGTGAGATGGAAAGGAAAACAGAGAAAAGTGAACAGATAGGGAGAGAAAGAGGTGAAGAGAGAAATATAGAGAGGTGGACAGATAGAGAGAGATGTAGATATAGAGAGAGAAATAGAGATATAGAGAGAGATAGAGGTAGATATGGAGACACAAAGCGAGACAGAGGTAGATATGGAGAGATAGAGATGGAGAGAGCAATAGAGAGAGAGAGGGAGAAGCCCAGTGAGTTGCTACTAATCTATAACCAATAACTACAAGCACTCTACTAGGAGTATCACTAAAAACTAAACAATCTAAATGCAATGGCAATGTACTGGTTTAGTTAAGATGATATACACAGCATCATACTTCACCTATCGCCTTGAAACATGAGGCTACCGCAGTAATTTCACTAGCATACAGCACCCTTCAATACACACAGGATTATTTGCAGATTACTATTTGGCGGTAGGAATAGGAACAGCGGTGGTAACTAGACGGTCACCAGAATGAAGACCTACCACTAGTTAAGATATTTGTAGTAAATACAGATTCCGTACCAGTATACAAACTATACTAGAAAACACCTGGTGTTGTTAGGTACCACCGCAGCTCCTATTTCTACTGTCAAATAGTAAAAAACATTACTGTTTATTGTATTCTATTAAAATTACTGGTGTAACGAGATAACACTTTACGTCTTGAAAGGAGCATAATGTGGTTCTGTATATACCGTCTTAACCAGCGTTATGTTATGTGTAAGCGTATCACTTAACATCAGGTGAATACCGTCTCGTCACGCGACTTTGAGTAGTCTCCAATTCAAATCCACCTCACCTCCTCGATCCACATCACTGGGAACATGAGGTCCGGGAAGTTGTTGATGCTGTTGATCTTGATGTTCGGAGCGCGGTTCACCTTCAGGTTCATCTGCACGCGCACGAACCCCTCCAGTGGTACTCCTATCTTCTGCAAATCGAATAAGATTTTTTTATTACTATACACTAGTAAATGTTTCACTAGGATCCCACCTGGTGTTGAGGCGATGTGATCTGTGGTGGTTACCTCAGCCTTCACCCCTTATACCCCAAGTTATATATATTAAGAAAGAACGACAAATGTTTTATTTAAACTAACTAAAAAAGTACTCAAAAAAATAACTTAAAATAAACATCTAAATCAGGGATTCCTAAAGTGGTGGACCCCCAGGGGTCTACGTCAGTGAAAAAAAATTTGGGGGTTCATGAAATGAAAATGGAGGTCCGCGATAAAGGATCTCAACACATCCTTCTCACTAAAAATATTGACTTATTGCTTATGTTATTTTATTTATAGTATATTTTCCATAACAGATACAAAATTTTATTTTGAGTAGTTTTAATTTAAATTCAATTAATAAATGTATAAATTAACATGTGTTG
>DWLS01005005.1:0-13216 GCA_018246255.1 Pachliopta kotzebuea | reverse complement strand
CATCCTTGCGCAGGGGCCATGCTAATCTTCTCTGTATCGTTCCAATTTTAGTATATGTACTGCCGAAGCAAGTACAAAATATTGAACCCTAATTTTAGGTATACTGATAGTTTTTAATTAAAAATAATAGTAAAAATACTTGTTCACGATCCCACCTGGTATTAGTTGGCTGTCTGTGTTTGTAATACGCAATTTTACCTATTAAATTACTTTAAACTCGTATCAGACGGGAACAGTGGCACCGGCAAGTTCGCCTCCTTACCTTTTCCTTTTAAAAACGTGGAGCTGAACCTATTTGTTCTTAAACTGGGGAAGTTGATAACATAAGGACAGTGACTCGTCGTGTGTCATATCCTCTGGTGTGGAAAGGTAGATGGAATAAACATAATTCCATTGCATCCTTTCCGAAATATATTCTATATAGCATACTGCGAGGCTGTTCATGTAGTTAATGACAAGTTTTTGATCACCGACAAACTTCCTGGTTTCTCCTTTCCACCGGGTCTAGTGCCACAATGAAATTCGTCATATTCCTTATTATGACCATAGTACTATAACGCTAATAGCTGGAGACAGTCTCCTTCAAGTATTCAATCATTCATTCGCTAATGGTTCTCATTTAAATGTTGCCATATAAAGAATGAGGAATAGACAATATTTTTATTCTTTCCCGAATTAAATATGTCAGCCTATTTAGTTACCACCGCACTTAAGTATTTACAGAGGATTTGAAATGATAGAAAATAAAATAAAATAAATATAATAAATAAAAAATATATAACAAAAAATTTATCACATTTCTGGTACTTTGGCGGGAACGGTAACTGAAATAAAAACATTAGAATATGGTAAAAACATTATATATATATATATACTTTTCACATATGCTTTAAATAAATTCTCTATGTTCCTACTGTTAAGTCTTCTTAAAAGGGTGCTGTAGATAGTGAAATTACTGCGGTAACAAGATTTAACACCTTACGAGCGAGTACAATGTGGTGTTGTGTATACCATCTTGACCAGCGGGTGAACGCCTTGCTCATCTCGTCATATTATCGACTAAAGACAGGGTTATTTGGGATTTATACCCACTGAAACCCCACCGGTGGTCATCCTCGCTGCATTGAGGAAGGATCAAGGACATACGAGACCACTAGTCATCCGTCCTGGACTCAATGGACATTGCGGATCCTTTAAAATCCCGTGAACCCGAACACCCTTTCAGTCACCTTCTACAACAGACAGGGCTTACCTTAGTCCTATACTAACCCGGGACTACAGGGCTGGGATGCTGTGGCACATACTTAGCGGGACCCAGATCGGCACCGGGACCTGTCGATAGGGAAAAAGTCCATATACACTCAGGTTATGTACTACTTAGGCAGATTATATATATCCACTTCACAACAGACATATTTTTCTATCACTAATACGGCCTGCATGATGATAAGTATTTTTTGTTTAACGTGGAGGGAATACCTACGCATGTAGGCATTGCCTCCCCTGAGTTCGTCACCTAAAGGCCATCAGAGCCAGTAGAGCAAGCTCTACAGGCTACTTGCGGCGGATCTGGTGTTCAGCTCCGTCGCCAACCATTGTGTGGCCGCGGAGAATAGGGCGAGCTGCCGGCAATACACCGGCACTCCCCCCTCCTCGTAGCCCCGCCTCGGCTGCAGTTGGCAATAAGCGCGGCTCTGAGAGCACTGGTCCTCGCCTTCCGCAGCCCCCTGGATACTCCGAAGCGAGCGAGAGATGCAGCTCTCAAGCTCGAGCCTAGATTGGCCACCGGCTCTACTCCTAGGGTCAGCCGGTAGGTTCCTCTTCGCTTCACCGTGGGCGTCGAGATCACGGTTAGTAGAGCCCCTCCGCCACGACAGGGCGGGAACTAGTTCGGAGGAATGGTAATCAGTTACCGCAGCCTATAGACGGCTACAGCATTGGCACCGCTGCTGTGCTGCCGACCATGGAAGTGTGTATTCCTCACCGCCTTCTTCGACAGTGGGAGCGCCTGCGCCGGCTCCTCCTCCGCGGCAGGCGCACCGTGTACTTCCGATCGCAGTACCTGCAGCGCTTGAAGCGCCCTTTCCGCGACCGGCACACTCTGTTACACACAAACATTACTATTAAACCGTCCCAAGGACATCACGAGTTCAACTGATTGTAAGTGATATATAAACACGTGGCTCTGGCTTAGAAGATATGGTGGTAGGTCTCTGTTACGGACCATAGAGGTAGGTACCATCGCAGCTCTTATTACAGCCGTCAAACAGTCCTGTGCAAATAATACTGTGTTTCAGTTACAAAGGTGCTGTAGATAGTACAATTACTAAGGTAACGAGACTGTATGTAGAGTAAATATTGAAGGAAGTGCGGGAGGTGATGTGTAAGAGAAGAGAGAGTGTAATGGAATATTATAATAAAAAGACAGAGAACAGTGAAAATGAAGAAAGATGTGCTGTATAGTAAGGAAAGAGTCGGAAATGAAAGATTAGGCAAAGAATAAACATGAAGTTCCCTGTCCCACTTTGCGGGAGAACGATAAAAAGACCATCGCAATGTGGTACTGTGTATACCATCTCAACCAGTGTCATGTTATTAGCAGGCGTACCACTTACCATCATGTCAACGCCGTGCTCACAAAGCGAATCTAATCTAGTAAAGGTCACAATAAGCTGAATTAGGACCATACCATTTATACCTATGAAAAATTTACAGTTTCTTTGAAACTTTTCTTCTTTATTCTGCAATATTTTTAATATAATAAATATCACTCACGTCCTCGTCGTTTTCCTGTGAATGATATGAATAAAATGTTACAATACAAATATTTTTTATAAAATACACAATCCTTATTTAAACGACAATGTCCGTCCGTCAACAATTTCCAATCTCGACAACTACAAGGTGCAGGAGCTGGAGCTGAACATTTGTAATACAGACAGACCTCGCTTAGATAAGATCAGAGCTGTTGCAATTTTGTTGATATGTGGTCGGGTTTCCGAGTAAGTTTTTAATTGGTGCGTATTACCAATTATGTACTGAACTGAAAAGTGGACATTTACAATAGGCCTTATTAATGCAATGGGCCGAAATCGCTCGGACTGACCAATGCAGTGTAATCCTAAAGCGACGGCTGCGTACACATAAAGTGGTGTAAAGCCTCCCCACTAGGTGTTGACTGCTTTGAAGGATGCTGTACCCTAGCAAAATTACCGAGGTAACGAGACTTAACACATTATGTCTGAAGGATACGAGCGCAATTTCTTCATCATCTTAACCAGCGGCACGATATGGGCGAATGTATCTCTTACAATCAGGTGAATGCCGTGCTCGTCTCGTCGTTTATTAAAATAAAAAAAATTTAATTAATGGTCCAAAGGACTAGAAGTTATTTTCTTGATTTATGATGAATGAGAATTCGCTGGATGCAGACAACGCAGGAACGATCGACGTGGAGATCGTTTAGAGAGGCCTATGTCCAACAGTGGGCGTCATTATCGGGCGATGATGACGTGTATTAATTAAATACTGTAGTAACTAATGTGAGGATAATGAAGAATACAAACCGACGCTTCCGGGAACATCGCGCCATAATTTATCTGAAACATTTTTAATCTGTCCGTAATAGCCTCGGAAATGAATCAAGTACTTCTTCTACAAACCTCTCAATCACAACTCACATACAAATATTATTATATATATTTTTTATTTAAAAACTTCATTGAAGCACCTAAAATTAGTTCCCAAAAGACGGACCTATGCCTATAGGCATTCTGTACCACTCAACTTAGGAGGTTGGAGATGCTCTGGTAGGTGAAGTGAGAAAGTAAGATATAATGTTTAAAAAAATTGTGATACGTATATGTAGTTATATATACATACCTATAAATGAAGATAAATATATATACAAATCTATGAATTAATTTTAGTACAAGTAATTTTTTTTAATCGATAGCAAAACAAACGATTACATTCAGTCTACTCACTTTCTTTTTGGCTTTATCTCCTTAACACATTGCCCTGAGCCGTTTTTTTTTTAAATTACACACTATTTACAATTATTTTTTCATCCGCCAATATATATTTGATGCGTTTTCAACGTTTATCGCAGTTTTATAAACAGGTAGTTTTTTATTTAAAACATTTAAAAATGTTGTTGCCTACATTGCCATGACGATTAAAACATTTCTCTCGAGTTCCATTTACGAATTTGAGGGTTGTCATATAAACAAAAATACAAAACAGTTAACGTGACGTGTAACGTAAAAAGTTTCTATAGCAATAATTTTGATGCGATTATTTTTTGTTAGACTTGAGAAGACCGAAGACTTGAGTAATGATAATCACAAAGTATTTTTATGTGTAATAAAATAATTAAAACATTATGTATTTATTACAAAAATCGAAGAATGAATATTGCTGATAATTTATATTAAGGTCTGGTAACAAAACCTTTAAGCCAATGACAATTTTCCACTTTTAGAAACGTTTAATCTTTTTAAATTTTCGCAATTAAATTTGAGGCTGTTTTTAATACTTTTCTTCTCATGATGTAAATCAAAATCGATTTCATGATGGTAAGTGACACGTTTGGTCATAACATGGCGCTGGTTTAAATGGTATGTATGTATCGAGTCATTCACAAGGCTTGCCAGACTGCGGCCCTAGCCTACGAGAAATTTTCGGGCCTCGGGGCTGTTCTCTATTACCCGGACCTATCATTCAGCGAGTCGCGCTCACCGGTCCTTATCCGCCTTCAAGGCTGCAATAAGTGGTTATATATATACTTCGCATTTCTCATCCTACGATTGTATAATTCGAATTTCGGTATGTTTACGATCCTATTTAGCGATCATGTGATAAACCATTATAATCATACAGGTTCCGCTACGAAGTGAGACGTGTGGGCTATAATTCTCTGTCCGCCTACTATTGCAGCAATTCACGAGGTACGTTAAAATGGTATCCACAACACCACATTGTACTCGTCGCCAGAACACAAGGTGTTAAGTCACGTTACCACAGTAATTTCATTAGCATACATCACCCTACAAACTAAAACACAGTAATGTTTGCATTACTATTTGGCGGTAGAAATAGGAGCTGCGGTGGTATCCCCATCTAGACGGTTTTCTGCTAAAGAGACCTGCCTAATAGTATATTTAATAAACAAAATGAAACAAATAAATCGCTTAAACAAATAAATATAATTACAATACAGTATCACAATTTTATACAAATTATAATAATTATACAGTCGTTGGATTCACTCCGGCATTGATATTTAATTAATAGCAACACTGACATTCTTTTTCAAAAGGCAACAGATTATCTCATGTTTAATAATCATTCCTTTAATATAGGTATATCTTAGTTATTTAATAACTACAGCGATCTCTCAGATATTCACCACAATTCACCCAACGAGCTCCGACAAATATTAATTAATAGTTTTTTTGAATAGTTGATATAAGTATTTCTTAAGTCAACTACGTTTTTCTTCACATTTTGCTAGTTAATAATTTTGTGTACGAATGTTGTATTTACCTGTAATTGATTTGTTACATTATGATTTTTTTTATATCTTGTAAGTTTTTCTTGTAATAGTATTAATGTAAACAGGCGTTAGTAAATTAAATAAAAAAAATTAAAAAAAATATCTCTCATAAGGGTGGTGAGCTTCTGTAACCAAAGACTGTCTTTCTAAGTACCACCGCAGCTCATTTTGAAGCGGACACACAGTACTGTGCAGACATTACTGTGTTCCAGTTTGAAGGGTGCTGTAGGTGGAGTAATCATTCTTTAACATTCATTATACCAGGGTAAGCTAAATGTGGTGCTGTCTTTACCACTAATACAGAGAACCAAGGTTATTGATATATGTAGCGATGCTGAAGTGACTATATAGAGTCGCTGAACCGATGCATCCCTTGTCTATGACAGTGGGAGTATGGTACAGAACCATTAAAGATAGTCCCTTCTGGGACTACTGGCTTGATTCTGCCAAGCTAACTAGAAAAAACCTGGTCTCAGCTTTTAGACTTCACTCTGGAAATATACCCACAAACAAGATTTTAAGTGATGAGTTTTGAACCATCTCCACTGTGTGATGTTTGTCAGAAGTCTGAAGATCTTCATGTGTTGTTGGAGTGTTTCCAGAAGTAAGGTCTGAGAAGAAGATTTTATGTTGTTTCTGTCTCCATGCAAAATGGCCAGATTAATTATTGTCTGGAGGAGCCTTTATCGATAGAAGCTGTTCTCTTATATAGCTTTATTGATTTTTCCCTTGAGTAGGGAGCTTTGGGAGTACCAGTGAGGATTGACAGGTTTTCCAAGCCTCAACAATAAATTAGATTTAAAAAAAAGGTACTGTTAGATTTTGGAGACTCAAAGTTCTTTAATGGCAACCCTGCACAGGGAAGCACAATTGGCATTCCTCTAAGTAGACAGACGATATAAGTCCCCAGCAATTATTGGAATCAAACAGCACATAACTTTGAAGAATACATTACATGAGACTTAAGTCCAGCGGCGGACATCCATCGGTTGTTGTGATGATGTCTTAACTTGGTAGGTCAATTGGCAGTTACTATGTTAATGCACTTTACAACCACAGACCATATCACTACCTAACATCAGGTGGGTATGTGGTCAAGGTCAAGGTAACCTTTGCAAGAAAAAAGTAGTGTAAAGTGTAAACACCTGTACTTCATCCTAAGACTTATTTGATTCACTGCTGAACACATCCCTTGCTCAAATGGAGCGACGACCTGTACAAGCTCAGCTTATCGGTCGGCTGCTACCGGTGTTCCTTGGTGATCTCCAGCAGTGGACTGCTAACTGTTCATAATGATGGTTATGACCTTTCTCAATGTCAGAAACGAAAATAGTATGCCAGTAAAATAAAATGCTGCGTAACCCCTTCTGGGATTTACTAACTTCAGTTCATATTATTAAGTTATGGATGCCAGAGGTGTCCCTAGGGGAAGACCAGAATCCACCACCACCCTATTTAAACTAAAAGTTGTTTTCTTAGTTTCCCTTTCAACTCAAATTGAGGCTAGTTCAGTAATTGATTACCATTAGCTTTTGTGAGAAAGCCCAGATTGCCGAGACTGGGAACTTTATACCATTGATTGAGAGTGAATCCAACTATCAAAGCTCTTTACTGTTTAAAATTAATCTTATAACCCTTTGTATCGGGATCCTGTTGAAGCTGAAAGTTTTCCGTGGACAAGCCAAAAGGTTTCAGTATCATGTTCCCGAGGTCCTTCAGCTTGCCCAACATTTCCTTCTTAAGTTTCTCGTTCTTCTCCTCTATTAGGGGAGGCAGACGAACGACTGCTGCTTGAGCCTCTCTGTGAGACGGATCCAGCTCTAATATCCTCTTGTAGTCTGCTAAGCATTCATCGAGCTTCTCAGTAGCTTCATATGACTGTGCCCTCCTGGAATATTAAACATGAAGAATCACTTTATATTTGGGATTCACTGTGGTACCATGATGGTCTGCTTATGGTGGTAAGTATTAAACTGATACCAAACTTTACCTGTAATATGCTTTTAAATATCCATCGTCCAATTCAATGGCTTTACTGCAATCTTTAATTGCTCTCTTGTATTTCTCTAGTTTCATTTTCGCGGCGCTCCGGTTGCAGTATAGTATAGACCTCTGCTGGCTGAACTGTAGCGGACAAATCCTTAGACCTGTGAACAGTTAAACTGGGGGTCAGTTCTTCTTGTTTAATATAGGAACATGATTTCTTATCAAAGGTCAGAATCTACCAGCTGTTTGATAATTTTATTTTTATTGACGAGTTGATGAGACAAGCAAGACTATCATCTGATGGTAAGTGATATGCTTGATAGATAGATAGATAGTGCGTTTATTTAACATAACAGAACACACACACAAAAAATAAAACAAACGTAAAACAAAGGTGTAACATAAAATTACAAATTCCGTGCACAGTTTAGGCGCGGGTGTGTGTGCGATGCGATGGTACAAATGGTCATAGCTCAGTGTGTTTTTCACCTGGTGCAGGTGAACACTGATTTTCAGCCACCGCCAGCGGTAAAGTGTGATCCGTGCAGTAATCAAAGTTTCTTTTAAATAAAGTAATGATTGGATTCTCATAAACAAATTTATACATACCGCCAATATACTTATGTTTATTTATTCTTTTTTGTTATTATATGTATAAGTATATTATGTATTATTAATATATTTATATTAAGTATATTACATTTGTTTTATGTGTCTAATTTAATGTTGTGTTTATGCTGTGATATAGTTTAATATTATTTTCAAATGTATTATCACACTCCTTTTATTTCAATTGCTCAATGCACCTACTTTCCTCATATACCTGCATCACCTAAGGTAGACTGTAAGATAATGCCAATGGCATTAAGTCCGCCTTTACACTAAGTGTAAGGAGGAATAAATAAATAATCACGCAAAAAGATCTTAAACAAATATTTACTTAATGAAGAAAATAATATACATATTTAAGGTATATAGTACAAAAGGCAAAAAGTGAGATTAAATTTAGGGTCTTAACGAAGTGTTAGGAGGGAGTGCATTGTTTTTATAGCAGATAGGATTTTAAATGTTTTTTAAAGACATAAATAGAATTAGATTTTCGCACAGGAGGAGGTAAGTTGTTCCAACACTTCGTGGCTTGATGTCGGAAACTGCCAGCGAACGAAACTGATTAGTGTTTATAGTAAGACGTGCGCGTACTTGTAGAATAATTTTTTCCAAAGGATGCAGAAAATTTTATCTTTTTATATAAATATTCTGGCGTCCTGTACTTCAGGACTCCGAATAATAAGAAAGCTAAATGCAGTTGTCTTCGCGACTCCATATTAAGCATCTCTGCTTTTTTAAGATATAAAGAGATGTGAATTCGCAGCGGAATGTCAAAACAGTATAGGTAACACGCATTTTGTACTCTCTGAATAACACGGCGAGTTTTAGACAGAAGACAAGATCCGTAAACGATATCACCGTAATTTAGTTTTGAAAGAACCAAAGATTCAAACAATCTTACATGAACATCGGAGGAAAGAAGATAACGGCTTTTATACAGCAATTTTAACTGATAAAAACAGTTTTTAACTATGTTAATTACGATCATAACACGGCACTGGTTAAGATGGTATACACAGCATGACATCACCCTCGCCTTGAGACACAGGGTGTTAAGTCTTGTTGGGTGTAGCCTAGTGGTTTGAATGCCTTCCATTCCAAAGGTAGCATTCAAATCCGACCAGGGCCAATGAATTGTTCAATTCACATGCAGTTAGTATAACACCAACTAATATCATGTGATTTAAGACATGTATCAAATCACATGGATATAATAAAAAAAAGTCTGCACAGTATTGTTTACTGTCTATAGTAGGAGCTGTGATAGTACCTACCTAGAATGTCTGTAACAACAGAGACCTACTACCAGTTTCTAGCAGAGGTCTCAACCCATTATATTGAACAAAAGAAAATGTTTCTTTCTTTGAATCTTGAAAACAGTTATATAAATATAGCTGTAATTACCTTCAGTATATTTTTCTATGCTCTTCTCATATTCGCCAACTTTAAATGCATCATTTCCAGCTGTCTTCAGATTGTCTGCCTGGAGCCTTCTCTCCTCCTTCTGGTCATCTGTGAGGTCTATTTCCGCATCTTTGAGAGATACTTCATCTATAGAGTCTGTATCACTTCCTTCACTATCACTTCCCGCTTTTTCACTTCCAGCATCATATTTTTTATCATCTTTGTCTAAATTTTCATCTATGAGTGGAACATCTGGAAGGATACAAAAGTACAATTTCTTTTAAAACCTCCAAAGCAATATGAGGAAAAAATACAACCTCATATTAAGTGATATATTTGTCCATAACAATGTGCAGCTTGTAACTATGGTACACAATCACTTTGCGCTTGTCTCCTTGAGACCAGAGGGAGTACACTCCATACAGGCAAATAAGCACTAACTACCCTAGCTTCTTAAACCTATGTAAGTAATAATCATCCAAAAGGTAATATTTTTTTTTTATGTCTGAATTAACACTTCACTACAAACTATTCTGAATAGAAATTTGTAACTTTATTTCTTAACATATATACTCACTCTTCTTTGAGATATTAGATGATAAATCTCATTACCACAATTATTATTGTTAGACTGATAAAAATATCATTATTACACCCTCTTCATCAGCAGATACATGTCCACTGCTTGACATGGACAATAATGGGAGATCGATTCAAATGAGAAAAATTTCCTCAGTGTGTACATAAACCAGAAGCTTTCATATGAGACTTGTAATAATGAGTTACGTCAAAAAGTTATTTACTTCTAATTGGAATGTTCGGTAGTTGTCATACACAGCTTGAATATTTAATTATTTTTAAAATATACATAAAACCACAGAGTTTTTATAAATAATAAACCAAAATAAATGTTACTAATAACACCGCAATAGTTGAGCAATTTGGTAACATGTAACTTATAGGGCGCGGTCACGATATTACAGAAAGACCTACAATTGACCAACCTGATTTTCTCTGACCGTCGCCAGAAGATTGCTCATCGTCTACACTAGAACCTGGATTAATGACAAACTCCGGCATCGAATTTTCTGTATTCATAGAAAATTCTAAATTCTTAGTTAAGTCTTCTATGACATCCTCATTTGAAATTTTATTTGTATTTTTCAGTCGATCAGACATTATATATGAAAAATTTTATAATTCCCCGTTATAAAAGTTATTTTAATGTTTAATACAAAAATACAATATCACGTTGTCCAATTATTAAAGAAGTGTCAAGAAAAATTGTTATTATGCGAACTTTTTAATAAACGAAATGACAATGACGTCTTTTTTTAGAGCTACCATTCACAATTGTTTATTAATTAGGTAAATAATAATCATACAATTAAAAAGAGAGTAACAACAAAATTTATAAGCTTTAATGAGATTATAACGTAAGATCAAGTAAAAAAGAAAAAAAGTTTTACGTTATTTACACTCTAATAAAGTATTTGTTTTAAGGCACTAGTATAAAGTAAAATTACAATTAATTAATATTGTTCTTCCCTTATTTCGTGTAATGATTATATACATATAAGTAATAAATGATAAATTTGATAGCTGTGAAGTTTTCTTTTAGAATTTTTATAGTATAATTTATATAATTGACGACTTTTTGCAAATCTGTGACCAATGAAATAAAAATTTCTAAAATGTAATATTCCTTATTACTTAAGAAAAATTAATGCATAAATAATTATATTCTTTTACTAATGTAATTTGTTGATAATTTCGATTTACTTACTGGAAATTGGTACTGATTTAAAATGTTGTTAATGTTTATTATCTACCAAGTTATTTATAATATGTTTATAAATATTACATTAAACTTTTCCGCCTCGTTGTTTCTTCTTCATAACGTGCCTCTCCGACTAATGGAAGTTAGGGGACCGTTCATAGTTAGGGGACAGACAGTATTTTACCATGTCTCTTGTGAGACGTATTAGCTGTGTGGCACTTTTTGTTTAATGTATCTCTGTTACAGAAATTTTTCTTATTGTTTTGATTGTGCCAATAAAATATAAATAAATAAAATGTTGAATCTTTATTAATGTTCATTTAATCAACATATAGTGAATAAGGCAAGATCATAACGCCTCTGACAGTTTCATGTACATGTGACATATTTTGACGTGCCAATAAATCCCATTGAGATGTCACGAGTAATATTATTACATTTACTCGTTGTTTCATTTCAAGATGAATCCATTTTAAAATAATTACAAAATATCCTATTTTGTTCGTAAGTGGAGAGTACATAAAATGTGTGTAATTTAATTATAAGCTTCAAAAGCTGTTTATATTTTCTGTTACAATTAGTTAGTATTTATAAATATTCGTTACTAATTTTTAAAGACAGTTGAAGTTGCGTGGAAAGGAATTTAACCTTTCAACGTATGAGGTCAATTCAGATGTGAGAATCGGGAGAAAATTATACTCGCGAATAGTTAACGTAACTACAGTTTTCGGTGCCGACGAAATAGTGAATATACATTTTTATATTGACTACAGTACTGTTGTACTGTTGATAAATATCATAATGTTCCTAAAAAATTGTATCCGGACTTTCTCTAATCCAAGAATTAGATTTTTATTAAATAATAACAGTACTTCTCCTAAATTTGTGAATTATACATGTGCAGCGTCACTATCAACATCGAAGCTGGCTCTGTCCAACGAAAAGTAAGTACATGAATTATACATATTTTATTTCTATAATAAGATAAAGATATAAGTCAGCTATCGGTTGCTCTTCATAACCATAGCACTCAATACAACACAAAATTTTATTCATGCTACTTGGAAAAATCAAATGGTTTGATTTCTATAGTTATATATAATTAAATATATATAAAGTTGTATAGTTTAAAAAGTAAGGTAACAACAGCATTGCTCTAGTTGTTGCTGATTATCAGTAGTTCTTCTGGTGTATTTTAATTAAATGTAAAATTTGAATTTGCTGAAAATTGCAGGTATTCCTGAATGAAAATGCTCCATCTTTAGACAAACATTTAAATTACTGAAATTAACTATTCTTAGTTCATAGGTTAATACTTGTTCTGTTAATATCTCTTCTCAAAGTGATTTTTTATAGTAACACAATTTGTAGTCATAGCGCACATGATGTTAGTTGGTGTTATACTATATGCATATAAATTGAAAAGTTCATTGGTGCTGGCTGGATTCAAATCCAGTACCTTCGGAGTGGAAGGCTAGTGTTCATACTACTAGGCAATACTTTGCCTCAAAGTGATTAGCTTAACCTGGTGTTGTCTACATTATCCATATGCTAATGGTTTATCACTTGCCATATGGTAAATATCTCACTTCTCCGAGGAGATTACTGTTATATTGAACTAGCTCTTCTATTCAGTAATAAGATAGTGTAATGTTCATTCGTTAATATCACTGGTAGATAGTTTTATTGTGGGTAGTATGACACTATGTCGCACCCCCACTCCTAAAGAAGTTGTCGCGGTACAGCTGGTCCCCCCCTTTGTCGCATCGCCACTCTTCGGAAACACACACCTTTGTGCCAAGTCAAACATTGGCATTCTGGGCGTCGACGTTTCGAGTGTCGTCCAGTTTGGTGGTTATTTGGAGAGCAAGGCTAAAATG